>JAENPR010001660.1:0-127090 GCA_018135685.1 Themeda triandra
CTTGCACAACTTATCATTATAACCTGTTTATGCTAGGTGAGCACCTATGCTAAAGCAATCAAATAGATCAACAATTGACATAAATAGTTATCAATCCAAGATTAGCCTTTCCCAACATCATCCATATAACCATCCATGGGTCTCATTATTTAGTTCGACGTGATCGAAGCTCAAGTCAAGTACTCTTTCCTTTGTCCGGGAGTGATGGCGATTCGAATCGATTACTAACCGGTTGGTGATACGCCCACCACAAACCCCACTCACTTTGGCCAAAGTGAGTGATGAGTCACCGTTCGTGCTGTTCGGGTAAAGCCGCAGGACCGCTATGGACACGTCTACACCCTGAGGTTGTCCGGTGCCAGGATGCATCAAGACATGTCTCCCACGGTACGACGCCAGGTAGCTCAGAACATTCTTGCCCATGGTCCACTCGGGCCTCTACCACTCCCCCAAACTTCAGTGTTCGTGCCTACATTTCGGTCACCGGCCCAAACAGAGCTACTAGGCTTCGTGGTTCCATAATACCTACTAAATGTGGGGCTATGTTCAACATGACTTTGGGGCCGATAACATTGGGTTATTAAATTGACATCGATGGAGTTACCACGGTCTCTGTTGACACTTCTAACACCACTCACGCTAAGTTGTCATCCCTAACATGGCGCCGAAGTGTTGGTATAGAAAGCTGCTCCTCTAATCAAGAAAAATATGGGATGCAAGCGACCGAGATAATACACCATCGTAGCATTTTACCGGGAAGTATTCCGGTATCGTTATTTATATTTAGCTCAAAGGAAAGAACTACGGACTTAAACAATGAGATGAACTTGCTAAACACGACTACTTATGAGTGATTGATTAATCTTGTCACATACTTTGGCGAGAGGGGTAAACCATGATAAATAAGGGAATATAGAGTAATAAGCTCGGGGTATAAATCACCGAGAGATTAGATATAGACTACTCACAAAGGTAGGTTGACATCGATTAGTGCAAGAAATATAAATCCTATGTAGGTTCTAATCTACTAAGTCATTCATCTACTCCAACTCTACACTATCATATACTGACACAAAAGACTTTTCATCTATGTATAAGGATCATTGCTATAACAAGCCAAGACATAGCAGGACTTTACTACGCAACTTTGGTTCCGCTAGACCTACCAACGGGGATGGAATACAGAGGACTCAACGGGCTGTCACTTCCGCGATCTACCACACGACCCGGCCAATAGGGTGCATTTGCGGGTAAACGGCATCTAAGCACCATGCTTACATGAAATCTACCACCTAACCCCCGGGAAGAGAGCTAAGCGCTTTGCAAACATATACATAAACTTATTACCAATCATAACCATATCAAATGTAGAACTAGAATAAACTAGGAACATAATAAATAGAAACATAATGATATTTAGAATAAAGTCACAAAAATAGATACAAGATAATACCAATTCGATGATGAAGATCCGGAATTCCGAGCACGGCGCCCGATTCTTCCTCTATCTAGTCTAAACCTATGTAGAACTTGAAGATCTAGAGTAACTATTCTAATTCTCGGTGGAGATCTCTCCCTAAACCACGGCTTGCCGATGGCTACCTCGAATAATGAATTCTTGAATGAATTAGCTCGAGCCAAGGGCCGGGGGCTCAATATATAGCCCCCTAGGATGCACCGGCCATCGGATCAAACCGACCTAAACGGACGATAATTATTGCTCCTCAAGGTCGGTGGGGCGAGATCGCGAGCCTCCACGATTGGTGGAGGTGGCCGGTCGGCCGACCCAAGAAGGGGAGTCGGCGACCCACCACCCCTGCGGTGGGTCCCCGCTTCCGGGGTTTGCCTTACGGAGTCTTCTAGAATATACAATTTTACCCGTTCGGTCTTTCTCTCTATGTAATCATGACATGTGGGCCTCCTTGGATGTTTTCCCGATAATCCCTGAAAACACATATTCACCAAAACTTGTGGAATTTGTCGGTTTAAACCCTAAGTCTATGGTGGTGAAGAAGATTATACCCCTCTTTCTTTCTCACGATTGACATATAAAATTGATCATTAACGACCGTCAACAAACTCCCCAAGCTTACCCTTTGCTCGTCCGAGCAAATAGCTACGAAGATGGATCGGAGTTGCTGCAATGCTTTCATTTTTAACAAACACACATGCTCTAAACAAGAATTCATCCCCGAGACTAGAGTGAACTATCATAACTCCCAAACTTACTCATGTTTCTTTCAACCATGGGGCTTTTACCGCACTTGGATCTTGAGTAGTTGAAAGACAGAACAATTAAGTCAAGCACTTGTTGTCTCATGCTCTTTTGTTCCACCTCGTGCGGGGTTTTTACAAGATTTTCAATAAAACTCGAGTTCCTTAGTACAACCCTTTCAAGTCTCTCAATATGTGGTATTTTTGGATCCTCTCTAAGGCATTGAAAGGAGATATGCCTTCTCTCTTACTCTCAGAATATGTAGTATTTGTGGTTCAAGGCATTTATAGATGAGCCTTCACTCTCTCTCTCTCACCCTACTCTAATAAAGGCTTATGTGGAGCTTATAGGTGTGGAGGACTAATGCATTGGCATAATCGAACCATGGATCCGAAGGAACTCAACATACAACCAATCGGTGTGTGCATGTGTGGTTTTATATGTGGATGATATATATAAAATAGAGAGAAATATTTGTGGGAGGAGAAGGGGTGCACAAAGGAATTATCAATGCTCCTTTATTTGGATGGAACTTGGAACTACTTCAACACTTGAATCTTCTTGGAACTTGAACTTGAAAACTTGACAATGACTGGGCTCATAAATTTTTCTTTCTTCTTTTTTTTTTAAATAATTCTTGCAGCCCAAAAAGGAATGAAATACTTCTTGAATGGAACACTTCTCAATCTTGACAACTTCACATCGGGGATAACAAATGAAACACTTGGAGCATTGATTTTGGATAAGTGGCTAGCAAAAATGAACGGGGGAATATTTTTGGGTGTTCACTCTCGGTGTAAGAGTAGAACAATTTCAATGGATAATAATAGGCTTTTTGTGGTGCGTACTTCCCGGGGTAGAAGTAGCAGGGTGCATGTGAATGTGTGAAACCAGGATTTAGCCGTATGATGAGTTCATAAGGATACAACACGGCCGACAACGACACGAGGCCTAAACAAATGAGGAGGCTTCCTATTCTAATGATCAAGTTTGGTGTGGTAGGAATTTTAACTCTCGTTATATAAGGAACTCATCATGAATCATTTATAATTTTCACAAACAAATCTCGAATTTAGTGGCACTTTGGAACACAATGAACAATGACTTAGACTATTATCATATCATGTCCGTCAACTACCTAGACTTAGTTTAAGCATATGCTCCCACAGATTTCAGGTGTAGAGTAAATCCGGTTGTCAAACGGTGTATCCAAATCTTGGGAGAACTCAAATTTAAAGCTAGGCACTTGCAAAGAATTAGAGCGAGCAACTATTCATCATTTCTATCATGCAATCCTCAAGTCTACATATTTTTATTTATAGCACACTTGAATTGAAAACAAACTTGCACACTTTTTTTTTTTTTTTGTTTTGTTGTTGTTTTTTTAAATAAAACTAACCAAAGAAAAGCAAGCGAAAACAAACAAACCGAAACAAAAGGAAAGAAATACTTATCTTGATAATGGGGGTCCTCCCCAAGCTAGCCTTGCGGCGGTGGCGGTGGATAGTGGATGTGCAACAGGTCCACCAAGCCATGCGGCATGGAGCGGCTTCTTCCCGGCTCTCTTGAATGGTGCCCGGTAATGCGGGTGGTGTTCTCGGTTCCACAGGCTTGGTCATTCCACCTCGATCATGGCGATTCGAGTGGCAATGGTGTTGTCAGGCCGGGAAGGCTACTTGTTCATCGTAGTGCTTTGCTGGGTGAAAATGAAACCGGTGGCATCGGAGTGGCGCGTGGCTCAAAGTCATGGTGGGGTTCTTCTTCTTCATCGGTGGTACCAACGGGGTCATAAGAGTATCTTGGCGTTTGTGAGGGTCTGGCTCGGATGGTCCTGGCTCTGATGTTCCTGGGGTGTTGTATGATGGGTAGTAACCATAGAATGGTTGATGTGGTTGGCTTTGTGGTGGGTACACCCATGAGTTTAGTGAGTGGTCTTGAGGTACATTCCATTCATTGAAAGCGGCATGTCTTGGTTCTTCTCGGGTGGTTTCGGCACCACGCCAAAGCTGGTTCACGATTTCTGTCACCCTCTCCGAGCGAACTCTTCGAGGTGCTCTCTCATTCACTGGTTCTGCCTGCAACTCAACATGATAGTTTTGCACATGATACAAAGCCAGTTCCGGGTTAGGTAACCGGATCGCAGCATCACCATATTTTGCATAATAAACATCATTCACTTTTTTCAGTAAGTGACCTTGGCCAAAAGTATAGAGGTCATAAAATTCTCTATGATGTTCAATGTACTCAAAAGTAGCTCCCTCTAATAACTTCAAGCTTGTGGCAATGCGAGTGATAAGCGAGCAAATGGCCACACTTCCTACTTTGTAACCAGGGACACTCATCCAATGGTTCACTAGGAGATGGACGGAGACACTTTGTTTCTTGCTTTTTGACCGCGTACAAGCAACGCAAGTCGGCTACTCGATCTTGCTTTCATCAAATCGTGGGAAAAAGGTGGCTCCTATCCAACGGTGCAAAAATCTAAGCGTAGGATGCTCTATGGCTGCGGTGCGGTGCGCTAAGTGGTACGGTGCTCTAGAAATCTTTGCTCCAAAACCTATGCGCATCAAAATCACCTAGTGCTGCATTTAAATCTATGAGGGCATCTTGAGGGAAACCTAGGAGGTCACTAAGGTTTCTCCAAGAGACAGAATATTCAGAGCAAACATTCTAAAATAAACTCCATTGTCCGTGTATCGAAGGGTGCTAAGGAATTCTATGGTCAAAAGCCTAATCCCCTTCTCGGTGAGGTTTGCAAAGAAAGTCCAACCGACTAGTGGAAAAATTGTGTCGAATTCTTGAGCCATACACTGTCGCTAGCGAAGTGTCGGATCGATGACGGGCGTGTGGATGAAACGCTTGTTCTTGAGCTTCTTGTATACATCCTTCTCCGGGCGGTTCTCGGGCGAGATCGGATGTTCTCATGAGGACTCTACGAGATGCGGTGGTGGTGCGAGTGTCTTTGCTGCAGGTGCTTCGGGTGCTTCGGTGGTGGGTCGACACTCATGTCGGAACCGGCCACCGAGCTCGGCGAGAGGCACTTCTTGTCGATGTTCCGGACGGCTCCTACGAGTCCCTTCATGGCACTCTTCATTCTGCAAGTTGCTCAAAAGAAACACTAGTGGAGAGAAGGATTAGCACAAGGTTAGTGGTTAGCCGTCAGTCAGAGCGGTCCAGGGGTTAGTCGTTCTTCATGACAAAAAGTTTAAACTTCAGGTCTTGATTTTGACAGAACCTCCCCTTGATTTTAGATTTTCTTTATCCTATTTGGACAGCACCTCCACTAATTTTTGTGATCATCTACTCAGCACTATCCCTTCCCTTCACTTGCTACTAAACTCTTGCTCACTCTCTCACTTCTTCTCTCTTCCTACTCTTCTCCTAACTCTCTAACTCTCTCTCCAGAAAACACGAAGTCGAGAGCAGAAGGTTTGGCTAAAATTCTGGAGTGTGGGTGGTGTAAGGAAGCCATGGGAGGAGGCCTATTTATAGAGGAGGAAGGGGGGAGTCGGCCGACTCAATGGTGGGGTCGGCCGCCCCACCAGGTTGGCCAATGTGGCTGCCACTTCTCATGCTATTGCGTGATCTTTTCTTCATCCAGAAATTTTGGTCGGTTGAGTGGTTTTGGCGGTGGAAAAGAGAGGATAGTGGAGGTGAGTGGAAGTGGATGAAATTATGTGATTTGATGTATGTGAGGTGTAGTCTATGACATGTGGGACCCATGGTGAGGGACCCACCATGCACTAAATGCCATGATAAAAATTATAAACAATGCAGAATTTTAAATGAAGGTAAACTAATTTAAATGCATGGAATGATAAATTTTTGTGCCACCACGATAAAATATTTTCGACGGGTTGTCACACACCGTAAAATTATTTATACGGGGCGTAGAATTTTTATAATGCAATGCTGGAAAAAAATATGCCTAAGAAAACTATAAGAGATGCAATTTAAAACGCGGATAAATACCGAGTTACCTTCCGGTGAGGATTCGGATTTTTAAAAGTCCTCCGAATTGGACCTTCCAAATATTTATTTCGCTGATGTTCCCAGAGATGCATCCTCGTCTCGGTGGTTGTCTTGTCGATCTTCTTCTACCATCTTCGCGGATTTGTTGAGCTCTTGTTTCGACTTGAATGCGAATTTCTCTTCTTGCCCATTTATAGTGAACTTGATTTCTCCCTTCCCGACATCAATGTGTGCATTGGCGGTGCTTAAGAAGGGTCTTCCAAGTATAAGTGACACCCTTGAGTCTGGATGCATATCCAGTACTACAAAGTCTACCGGCACGAAGAACTCTCTTATCTTGATTTGGGATGTTTTCGGCAATGCCCAACGGATAACGGACCGATTGGTCGGCTAGTTGTAGACACATTGATGTTGGCTCAAGTGCGGTGTGGTTGAGCTTGTAGTAGGCTTGCTGCGGGCATCACACCGACACTTGCTCCAAGATCACAGAGTGCGTTATTGAAATGTTGATCTCCAATTGTGCGATCGATAGTGGGACATCCTGGATCTTTCTTCTTTTACGGTAGTTGGTTGAGGATGGTCGCACTACATTCTTCGGTTAGCTTGATCACTTCATTGGATGGAGTGGTCTCTTCTTGTTAAGAATATCTCTTATGTACTTGGCATAAGTGGGGACGTATGGCATCCGGTAGAGGTATATTGACATATAACTTTTGAATTACCTCCACAAACTTACCAACCTTGCTCATCTCCATTTGTGGTCCTCTCTTCCTCCTAGGGAATGGTAGGTAGTTTGTATCTCGAAATTGTTGTCTTGCTTCCGATCTTGTACTTGCTTCGTACGATTCTTGTGGTAATACTTCTAGCTCAGGTTGGAAGTCTTCTTCTTCGCCCTTGGTGGTAGCATAGTTGGCCTTTTGCTCCTTTTGGATAGGAAGGATCTACGGTGGAACTCCCTCTTCTTGTAGTAATAGATCTCACTCTTTCGGGGTTAGTGGCAACGAGCAATGCAACGGCCAACTTGGCTATCTTTTCTTCGATCTTTTTATTGAACTCTAGTTGGTCATTAATGGCGGAAGAGAAACTATCCATTTTAATGCTTAAGTTTTCCAAGATTTTGTTATTAGCGGTAAGCCTATCCTCCATAGATGAGTTGATTTTGGGTTGTTGTAGAACCAACTCTCTTAAAGTAGGTTGCTTTGCATAATTATTTGAGTACCTTGATTAATGGATGGTTGCACCCAATGTGGAACCTTTCTCATGATGGGACTTGAATTCTGCTTATATGTTGCTTCAATTGCTCTTTGATCTTCCTTGTACTTGGCCCTCGGTCAAGCCAATGGAGTACGGTATCCATCTTGGTTGATAATGCATTCACTTCTTCTATTGCTTCTTCACTCGGTGACAATCTTGAATATTGTCTTGGGACCGGCTTTGATTATACGCTATCTTCTCCATGAGTCTTTTAGCTCTCCCAAGAGTGAGTGATAAGAATGATCCTTCGGCGAGTTGCATCTAGGTGCTCACGCGTCTTCGGAGTTAATCCGTGATAGAAACCTTGCATGAGTAACCATTCTTCCATTCCATGATGGGGACAATCTTGGATATATCCTTGCAAACGCTCCCATGCTTCGACATGGTCTCCGTCTTCTATTTGTTGGAAATTGGTAATCTTTCCTCTTAAGGCATTGGTTTTGCCTATTGGGAAGAATTTTGCTAGAAAGGCCTTGGAACACTTCGCCCATGTATTGATATCTTCTTTATTTGCATAGAACCACCACTTCACTCTTCCCACTAGTGAGAATGGAAGAGGCGAAGAAGTATGAGGTCTTCTTTAACTCCATCTATGGCGATGGTGTTCCCAATCTCCATGAAGTCTGTAGATGTGTACTTGCATCTTCATGTACCTTTCCAGAATTGGATAGCTTGCACCATATTGATGAGACTTGGCTTGAGCTCAAGCGCATATCGGTGTGTATTCTTCGGACGGTGCGGATGTTCTCTATAGTTGGAGCAGAGAACTCCAAGAAGGTCTTCTCGGCCATCTTGATTGGTGACGAGCTTCCTTCTTGATTGAACCGACTCGATGATCGAGAGTTTTTGAATGAATCGAGATTCAATCCGCTAATACCCCGTATAAAATATAGACAAAGAAAAACAACGGGGGTGAACTTGCCAAAGTAGAGGTGACTAGTGACAATCACTCATTTTCTAAGTATCTGCTTAAGCAATTTTTCTCTAAAAGTTTATTCCGTTCCACGCAACGGCGCCAAAAATGCTTGTTGACACTTCTAACACCACTCACGCTAAGTTGTCATCCCTAACATGGCGCCGAAGTGTTGATATAGAAAGCTGCTCCTCTAATCAAGAAAAATATGGGATGCAAGCGAACGAGATAATACACCATCGTAGCATTTTACCGGGAAGTATTCCGGGTATCGTTATTTATATTTAGCTCAAAGGAAAGAACTACGGACTTAAACAATGAGATGAACTTGCTAAACACGACTACTTATGAGTGATTGATTACACTGTCACATACTTTGCGAGAGGGTAAACCATGATAAATAAGGGAATATAGAGTAATAAGCTCGGGGTATAAATCACACGAGAGATTAGATATAGACTACTCACAAAGGTAGGTTGACATCGATTAGTGCAAGAAATATAAATCCTATGTAGGTTCTAATCTACTAAATCATTCATCTACTCCAACTCTACACTATCATATACAGCACAAAAGACTTTTCATCTATGTATAAGGATCATTGCTATAACAAGCCAAGACATAGCGAGGACTTTACTACGCAACTTTGGTTACGCTAGACCTACCAACGGGGATGGAATACGAGGACTCAACGGAACTGTCACTTCCGCGATCTACCACACGACCCGGCCAATAGGGTGCATTTGCGGGTAAACGGCATCTAAGCACCATGCTTACATGAAATCTACCACCTAACCCCCTAGGAAGAGAACTAAGCGCTTTGCAAACATATACATAAACTTATTACCAATCATAACCATATCAAATGTAGAACTAGAATAAACTAGGAACATAATAAATAGAAACATAATGATATTTAGAATAAAGTCACAAGAATAGATACAAGATAATACCAATTCGATGATGAAGATCCGGGAATTCCGAGCACGGCGCCCGATTCTTCCTCTATCTAGTCTAAACCTATGTAGAACTTGAAGATCTAGAGTAACTATTCTAATTCTCGGTGGAGATCTCTCCCTAAACCCGGCTTGCTGATGGCTACCTCGAATAATGAATTCTTGAATGAATTAGCTGCGAGCCGGGGGCGGGGGCTCAATATATAGCCCCCTAGGATGCACCACGGCCATCGGATCAAACCGACCTAAACGGACGATAATTATTGCTCCTCAAGGTCGGTGGAGGCGAGATCCGCGAGCCTCCACGATTGGTGGAGGTGGCGGTCGGCCGACCCAAGAAGGGAGTCGGCCGACCCACCACCCCGCCCGGTGGGTCCCCGCCCGGGGTTTGCCTTCGGAGTCTTCTAAAATATACAATTTTACCCGTTCGGTCTTTCTCTCTATGTAATCATGACATGTGGGCCTCCTTGGATGTTTTCGATAATCCCTGCGAAAACACATATTCACCAAAACTTGTGGAATTTGTCGGTTTAAACCCTAAGTCTATGGTGGTGAGCAGATTATACCCCTCTTTCTTTCTACGATTGACATATAAAATTGATCATTAACGACCGTCAACAAACTCCCCAAGCTTACCCTTTGCTCGTCCCCGAGCAAATAGCTACGAAGATGGATCGGGAGTTGCTTGCAATGCTTTCATTTTTAACAAACACACATGCTCTAAACAAGAATTCATCCCGAGACTAGAGTGAACTATCATAACTCCCAAACTTACTCATGTTTCTTTCAACCATGGGGCTTTTACACACTTGGATCTTGAGTAGTTGAAAGACAGAACAATTAAGTCAAGCACTTGTTGTCTCATGCTCTTTTGTTCCACCTATTCATTGGAGTTTTTACAAGATTTTCAATAAAACTCGAGTTCCTTAGTACAACCCTTTCAAGTCTCTCAATATGTGGTATTTTTGGATCCTCTCTAAGGCATTGAAAGGAGATATGCCTTCTCTCTTACTCTCGAGAATATGTAGTATTTGTGGTTCAAGGCATTTATAGATGAGCCTTCACTCTCTCTCTCACCCTACTCTAATAAAGGCTTATGTGGAGCTTATAGGTGTGGAGAACTAATGCATTGGCATAATCGAACCATGGATCCGAAGGAACTCAACATACAACCAATCGGTGTGTGCATGTGTGGTTTTATATGTGGATGATATATATAAAATAGAGAGAAATATTTGTGGGAGGAGAAGGGGTGCACAAAGGAATTATCAATGCTCCTTTATTTGGATGGAACTTGGAACTACTTCAACACTTGAATCTTCTTGGAACTTGAACTTGAAAACTTGACAATGAGTGGGCTCATAAATTTTTCTTTCTTCTTTTTTTTTTTAAATAATTCTTAGCCCAAAAAGGAATGAAATACTTTTTGAATGGAACACTTCTCAATCTTGACAACTTCACATCGGGGATAACAAATGAAACACTTGGAGCATTGATTTTGGATAAGTGGCTAGCAAAAATGAACAGGGGAATATTTTTGGGTGTTCACTCTCAGTGTAAGAGTAGAACAATTTCAATGGATAATAATAGGCTTTTTGTGGTGCGTACTTCGGGGTAGAAGTAGCGGGGGTGCATGTGAATGTGTGAAACCAGGATTTAGCCGTATGATGAGTTCATAAGGATACAACACGGCCGACAAAGCACGAGGCCTAAACAAATGAGGAGGCTTCCTATTCTAATGATCAAGTTGTGGTAGGAATTTTAACTCTCGTTATATAAGGAACTCATCATGAATCATTTATAATTTTCACAAACAAATCTCCGAATTTAGTGGCACTTTGGAACACAATGAGCAATGCGGCTTAGACTATTATCATATCATGTCCGTCAACTACCTAGACTTAGTTTAAGCATATGCTCCCATGATTTCAGGTGTAGAGTAAATCCGGTTGTCAAACGGTGTATCCAAATCTTGGGAGAACTCAAATTTAAAGCTAGGCACTTGCAAAGAATTAGAGCGAGCAACTATTCATCATTTCCATCATGCAATCCTCAAGTCTACATATTTTTATTTATAGCACACTGAATTGAAAACAAACTTGCACACTTTTTTTTATTTTTGTTTTGTTGTTTTTTTTTTAAATAAAACTAACCAAAGAAAAGCAAACTGAAAACAAACAAACTGAAACAAAAGGAAAGAAATACTTATCTTGATAATGGGGGTCCTCCCCCAAGCTAGCCTTGCGGCGGTGGCGGTGGATAGTGGATGTGCAACGGAGTCCACCAAGCCATGCGGCATGGAAGCGGCTTCTTCCCGGCTCTCTTGAATGGTGCCCGGGTGGGTGGTGTTGGTTCCACTTGGGCTGGTCATTCCACCTCGATCATGGCGATTCGAGTGGCAATGGTGTTGTCTTGGAAGGCTACTTGTTCATCGTAGTCTTCTTGGGTGAAAATGAAACTGGTGGCATCGGAGTGGCGACGTGGCTCAAAGTCATGGTGGGGTTCTTCTTCTTCATCGGTGGTACCAACGGGGTCATAAGAGTATCTTGGCGGTTTGTGGGAGGGTCCTGGCTCGGATGGTCGGCTCCGATGTTCCTGGGGTGTTGTATGATGGGTAGTAACCATAGAATGGTTGATGTGGTTGGCTTTGTGGTGGGTACACCCATGAGTTTAGTGAGTGGTGCTGAGGTACATTCCATTCATTGAAAGCGGCATGTCTTTGGTTCTCCTCGGGTGGTTTCGGCACCACGCCAACCGGTTCACGATTTCCTATCACCCTCTCCGAGCGAACTCTTCGAGGTGCTCTCTCATTCACCGGTTACGCCGCAACTCAACATGATAGTTTTGCACATGATACAAAGCCCGGTTCCGGGTTAGGTAACCGGATCAAAGACATCACCATATTTTGCATAATAAACATCATTCACTTTTTTCGGTAAGTGACCTTGGCCAAAAGTATAGAGGTCATAAAATTCTCTATGATGTTCAATGTACTCAAAAGTAGCTCCCTCTAATAACTTCAAGCTTGTGGCGATGCGAGTGATAAGCGAGCAAATGGCCACACTTCCTACTTTGTAACCGGGGACACTCATCCAATGGTTCACTAGGAGATGGACGGGAGACACTTTTGTTTCTTGACGGCCGCGTAAAGCAAGCGCAAGTCGGCTACTCGATCTTGCTTTCATCAAATCGTGGGAAAAAGGTGGCTCCTATCCAACGGTGCAAAAATCTAAGCGTAGGATGCTCTATGGCTGCGGTGCGGTGCGCTAAGTGGTACGGTGCTCTAGAAATCTTTGCTCCAAAACCTATGCGCATCAAAATCACCTAGTCTTTGCATTTAAATCTATGAGGGCATCTTGAGGGAAACCTAGGAGGTCACTAAGGTTTCTCCAAGAGACGAGAATATTCAGAGCAAACATTCTAAAATAAACTCCATTGTCCGTGTATCGAAGGGTGCTAAGGAATTCTATGGTCAAAAGCCTAATCCCCTTCTCGGTGAGGTTTGCAAAGAAAGTCCAACCGACTAGTGGAAAAATTGTGTCGAATTCTTGAGCCATACCGTCGCTAGCGAAGTGTCGGATCGATGGCGGCGTGTGGATGAAACGCTTGTTCTTGAGCTTCTTGTATACATCCTTCTCTGGGCGGTTCTCGGGCGAGATCGGATGTTCTCATGAGGACTCTACGAGATCTTGGTGGTGGTGCAGTGTCCGCTGCGAGGTGCTTGGTGCTTCGGTGGTGGGTCGACACTCATGTCGGAACCACCCACCGAGCTCGGCGAGAGGCACTTCTTGTCCGATGTTCCCGGACAGCTCCTACGAGTCCCTTCATGGCACTCTTCATTACGCAAGTTGCTCAAAAGAAACACTAGTGGAGAGAAGGATTAGCACAAGGTTAGTGGTTAGCCGTCCAGTCGGCGGTCCGGGGTTAGTCGTTCTTCATGACAAAAAGTTTAAACTTCAGGTCTTGATTTTGACGAGAACCTCCCCTTGATTTTAGATTTTCTTTATCCTATTTGGACAGCACCTCCACTAATTTTTGTGATCATCTACTCAGCACTATCCCTTCCCTTCACTTGCTACTAAACTCTTGCTCACTCTCTCACTTCTTCTCTCTTCCTACTCTTCTCCTAACTCTCTAACTCTCTCTCCGAAAACACGAAGTCGAGAGCGAAGGTTTGGCTAAAATTCTGGAGTGTGGGTGGTGTAAGGAAGCCATGGGAGGAGGCCTATTTATAGAGGAGGAAGGGGGAGTCGGCCGACTCAATGGTGGGGTCGGCCGCCCCACCAAAGTTGGCCAATGTGGCTGCCACTTCTCATGCTATTGCGTGATCTTTTCTTCATCCGAAATTTTGGTCGGTTGAGTGGTTTTGGCGGTGGAAAAGAGAGGATAGTGGAGGTGAGTGGAAGTGGATGAAATTATGTGATTTGATGTATGTGAGGTGTAGTCTATGACATGTGGGACCCATGGTGAGGGACCCACCATGCACTAAATGCCATGATAAAAATTATAAACAATGCAGAATTTTAAATGAAGGTAAACTAATTTAAATGCATGGAATGATAAATTTTTGTGCCACCACGATAAAATATTTTCGACGGGTTGTCACACATCGTAAAATTATTTATACGGGGCGTAGAATTTTTATAATGCAATGCTGGAAATAAATATGCCTAAGAAAACTATAAGAGATGCAATTTAAAACGCGGATAAATACCGAGTTACCTTCCGGTGAGGATTCGGATTTTAAAAGTCCTCCGAATTGGACCTTCCAAAATATTTATTTCGCCGATGTTCCTGCAGAGATGCATCCTCATCTCGGTGGTTGTCTTGTCGATCTTCTTCTACCATCTTCGCGGATTTGTTGAGCTCTTGTTTCGACTTGAATGCGAATTTCTCTTCTTGCCCATTTATAGTGAACTTGATTTCTCCCTTCCCGACATCAATGTGTGCATTGGCGGTGCTTAAGAAGGGTCTTCCAAGTATAAGTGACACCCTTGAGTCTGGATACATATCCAGTACTACAAAGTCTGCGGCACGAAGAACTCTCTTATCTTGATCGGGATGTTTTCAACAATGCCCAATGGATAACGGACCGATTGGTCGGCTAGTTGTAGACACATTGATGTTGGCTCAAGTGCGGTGTGGTTGAGCTTGTAGTAGATCGTCGGGCATCACAGCGACACTTGCTCCAAGATCACGAGTGCGTTATTGAAATGTTGATCTCCAATTGTGCGCCGGTCGATAGTGGGACATCCTGGATCTTTCTTCTTTTCGGTAGTTGGTTGAGGATGGCCGCACTACATTCTTCGGTTAGCTTGATCACTTCATTGGATGGCAAGTGGTCTCTTCTTGTTAAGAATATCTCTTATGTACTTGGCATAAGTGGGGACTGTATGGCATCCGGTAGAGGTATATTGACATATAACTTTTGAATTACCTCCACAAACTTACCAAACCGCTCATCTCATGTCTCATTTGTGGTCCTCTTCCTCCTAGGGAATGGTAGGTAGTTTGTATCTCGAAATTGTTGTCTTGCTTCCCGATCTTGTCGGCTTCCGTTGCGATTCTTGTGGTAATACTTCTAGCTCGGGTTGGAAGTCTTCTTCTTACGCACCTTGGTGGTAGCATAGTTGGCCTTTTTGCTCCTTTTGGATAGGAAGGATCTCTGGTGGAACTCCCTCTTCTTGTAGTAATAGATCTCACCTGCTCAGGGTTAGTGGCAACAGGCAATGCAACGGCCAACTTGGCTATCTTTTCTTCGATCTTTTTATTGAACTCTAGTTGGTCATTAATGGCAGAAGAGAAACTATCCATTTTAATGCTTAAGTTTTCCAAGATTTTGTTATTAGCAGTAAGCCTATCCTCCATAGATGAGTTGATTTTGGACTGTTGTAGAACCAACTCTCTTAAAGTAGGTTGCTTTGCATAATTACCTGGCCGAGTACCTTGATTAATGGATGGTTGCACCCAATGTGGAACCTTTCTCATGATGGGACTTGAATTACGCTTATATGTTGCTTCAATTGCTCTTTGATCTTCCTTGTACTTGGCCCTCGGTCAAGCCAATGGAGTACGGTATCCATCTTGGTTGATAATGCATTCACTTCTTCTATTGCTTCTTCACTCGGTGACAATCTTGAATATTGTCTTGGGACCCGACTTTGATTATCTCGCTATCTTCTCCATGAGTCTTTTAGCTCTCCCAAGAGTGAGTGATAAGAATGATCCTTCCGAGTTGCATCTAGGTGCTCACGCGTCTTCGGAGTTAATCCGTGATAGAAACCTTGCATGAGTAACCATTCTTCCATTCCATGATGGGGACAATCTTGGATATATCCTTGCAAACGCTCCCATGCTTCTGACATGGTCTCCGTCTTCTGCTGTTGGAAATTGGTAATCTTTCCTCTTAAGGCATTGGTTTTGCCTATTGGGAAGAATTTTGCTAGAAAGGCCTTGGAACACTTCGCCCATGTATTGATATCTTCTTTATTTGCATAGAACCACCACTTCACTCTTCCCACTAGTGAGAATGGAAAGAGGCGAAGAAGTATGAGGTCTTCTTTAACTCCATCTATGGCGATGGTGTTCCCAATCTCCATGAAGTCCTGTAGATGTGTACTTGCATCTTCATGTACCTTTCCACCGAATTGGATAGCTTGCACCATATTGATGAGACTTGGCTTGAGCTCAAACCGCATATCGTGTGTATTCTTTGGACCGGTGCGGATGTTCTCTATAGTTGGAGCGAGAGAACTCGAGAAGGTCTTCTCGCCCATCTTGATTGGTGACGAGCTTCCTTCTTGATTGAACCGACTCGATGATCGAGAGTTTTTTAATGAATCGATTCAATCCGCTAATACCCCGTATAAAATATAGACAAAGAAAAACAACGGGGGTGAACTCCGCCAAAACGAGAGGTGACTAGTGACAATCACTCATTTTCTAAGTATCTCGCTTAAGCAATTTTTCTCTAAAAGTTTATTCCGTTCCCCGGCAACGGCGCCAAAAATGCTTGTTGACACTTCTAACACCACTCACGCTAAGTTGTCATCCCTAACATGGCGCCGAAGTGTTGGTATAGAAACCGCTCCTCTAATCAAGAAAAATATGGGATCGCAAGCGAACAGGATAATACACCATCGTAGCATTTTACCGGGAAGTATTCCGGGTATCGTTATTTATATTTAGCTCAAAGGAAAGAACTACGGACTTAAACAATGAGATGAACTTGCTAAACACGACTACTTATGAGTGATTGATTACACTGTCACATACTTTGGCAGAGGGGTAAACCATGATAAATAAGGGAATATAGAGTAATAAGCTCGGGGTATAAATCACACAGAGATTAGATATAGACTACTCACAAAGGTAGGTTGACATCGATTAGTGCAAGAAATATAAATCCTATGTAGGTTCTAATCTACTAAGTCATTCATCTACTCCAACTCTACACTATCATATACAAGACAAAAGACTTTTCATCTATGTATAAGGATCATTGCTATAACAAGCCAAGACATAGCGAGGACTTTACTACGCAACTTTGGTTCTCGCTAGACCTACCAACGGGGATGGAATACAGAGGACTCAACGGAACTGTCACTTCCGCGATCTACCACACGACCCGGCCAATAGGGTGCATTTGCGGGTAAACGGCATCTAAGCACCATGCTTACATGAAATCTACCACCTAACCCCCCGGAAGAGAGCTAAGCGCTTTGCAAACATATACATAAACTTATTACCAATCATAACCATATCAAATGTAGAACTAGAATAAACTAGGAACATAATAAATAGAAACATAATGATATTTAGAATAAAGTCACAAGAATAGATACAAGATAATACCAATTCGATGATGAAGATCCGAATTCCGAGCACGGGCGCCCGATTCTTCCTCTATCTAGTCTAAACCTATGTAGAACTTGAAGATCTAGAGTAACTATTCTAATTCTGCGGTGGAGATCTCTCCCTAAACCCCGGCTTGCCGATGGCTACCTCGAATAATGAATTCTTGAATGAATTAGCTCGAGCCGGGCCGGGGGCTCGAATATATAGCCCCCTAGGATGCACCACGGCCATCGGATCAAACCGACCTAAACGGACGATAATTATTGCTCCTCAAGGTCGGTGGAGGCGAGATCCGCGAGCCTCCACGATTGGTGGAGGTGGCCGGTCGGCCGACCCAAGAAGGGAGTCGGCCGACCCACCACCCCGGGTGGGTCCCCTTCCGGGTTTGCCTTCGGAGTCTTCTAAAATATACAATTTTACCCGTTCGGTCTTTCTCTCTATGTAATCATGACATGTGGGCCTCCTTGGATGTTTTCCGATAATCCCCTGTGAAAACACATATTCACCAAAACTTGTGGAATTTGTCAGTTTAAACCCTAAGTCTATGGTGGTGAACAGATTATACCCCTCTTTCTTTCTCTGATTGACATATAAAATTGATCATTAACGACCGTCAACAGTCTCCAATACCATAAGCAATTCCATCCGATTGTCGGTTCATTTAGACCCCCATGGTTACTTCCAGGATCTACCATCATATGGCTCAAATATCCTGATAACTGCCTATCAAATGCGGGTGATAAGGAACCACCCGACTTTTATTGATCTATGTAAGCAAGGCTAAGCAGTTATATCGATCCTGACATAACAGGGTAAAAGATATTTAAAGTGGTCAAGGAATGGATGACATGCAGCAAGGGTTCCCAGCAACTCCTATACTTAATGCATTAAACATATAAAAGGACGCAAGTGAGATTTGCAAACATAGGAGAAATGCTCGGGGCTTGCCTTCTTTAGAAGATCGATGTTAGAGCCCCAGGCACTCGACTACTCCATGTCGGGTTCTGGTCCGGGTCACTCCTCGGACAGGACCGCCGTCCGCGTCTTGTCCTTTTCCGGATCCTCGACTCCAC
This sequence comes from Themeda triandra, assembly GCA_018135685.1. NCBI lineage: Eukaryota > Viridiplantae > Streptophyta > Magnoliopsida > Poales > Poaceae > Themeda > Themeda triandra. Next base: position 18,241 of record JAENPR010001660.1, read on the forward strand.
GACGAATGTTCTACACGTGATCCTGGAATGATGCATATGCATATGCATGAGTGCGTGTTCATTGGTATATGCATGATCCTGAATGATCAAGGATGATAGATGTTCATGAGCGAATAACTTATTCAATCTGCTACACTTATCACTAGCAAACAAGCCAGTAAAGCCAAGGACTTAACCCTAGACACAATCATCCTAACACAATCGTCATGGCATACTAATTAACACTCAACCATACATAGCATGATTCACATAAGCCCTTAGCATTAAGCCCTACATACAAGCAACACTCATTCGAGCTTCACTAGTATTCAGAACTACAACTAGCAGTCTAGTAAATAAATCATAACTTTAGATTTATAAATCCTATGGACACAATAGAGGACAATCGGAAAGCTTATGAAATTCTCTATCAATCATCTAAAGACAAGATTCCCAGAAAACCCACCTATAATTGGGTTAAGCATAGCATCATGGAAACAACCCCAAAGTTATGCGCGATGAGTTGAACAGCAACCCATATCTACATGCATTATAAAATCTCATAAAAATTACAGTAGATGACACATGGCAATGCCAGTGCATCCTCCAAGTTTCACCCCAATCGGATGATCCTACTGGCCTGCACAAACATGACATGGCAGCACACATGGAAGGCCCTAAAAATACTTTGTACTACAAAGTTCATCCAATCAAGCATTTCATTGCATCAGGGGCTACATTATAGCATATAATGAGCCCACAAAAATTATCAACCCCATATCACACCTATATAATTCATTTATGAATTATTTCCATAGCCCTTCTAGCACACTTAAACTACAACTCTATATTCTTACACAGCAAGCCTACCTCAAAACTTTACCAAAGCAAAAGCATGACAATACAAGATCACAGAAACAAGAATCATATTTTTCGGAGCTACACAGATTTACTTATGAATTTTCTAATCTTTTTAAACATGCATAAAGGGATAAATCCTAACTAATTATTTTCCTACAGAACATAGTCAGTTTCATATTTTTATAAAAAACTAGACATCCTCACGATCACAACCCAAGTTGAATCACCCACAACGGAGCTACCAATCTCGAGATATGAATTTCTAAAAATTCATTAAAAGCCCTGCAAACAAGTCCCTGGAGCACTATTCAACTGAGTCTATGACAATGCAGAAAAGCCCCTCAATTTTGAGTGGGAGGAGTGAGGGCCGAGGGGAGAGGGCGGAGAGGGGGCCAGGCGTCCCCTTTCTGAGCGAGATGGACAACGAGCTCGGGGAGATCTTGGCCACGCGGCGGCCATGCCGCCCATCGGCCATGGGAGTAGCGCCACACGGGCCTGCTGTCTCCCCTTCGAGGATGACGGGTGGGTCCCAATAAAAAAACAAATTTTAATTTAAAAAAAAATGCCAGCGCACGCTTTTTAAAGCAACGATAACTCCTAAACTAGACCGATTTAGGAAAAACTTCCAACACGAAAAATGTTCCTCTCAACAAGTAGAATATTTCTCCTTTAGAACATTTCGTCAAATTTTGCATAGTTTTGAAAATATAAATTTCCAAATAAAATTCCCTTTTAAAATCCAAAACGGCCCCTAAGGCTAATATTTTTCGCTTAAACATATGCCTTCTGCCCGTTTTCTCAAGAAGTGGCCTTTGAGAGTTTTATTCCTTATAAAATTCCGCATCTAAAAGCTTTAGACCCCAAAAGCATTTGGAATACCGGAGAAATACTTTTTAACAGAAACAACAAAGACATTTTAAAATTCGAACAAATAAACCGATTGACTCGAGTCCGATTTCCCAAATCGGGCCAACTAATTGCAATCCTTTAGGAGGATTCTCAATCATATATTACCACTACACTTAACACGACCAACATCATTTTCAGGCAATCATCAAGAATAACCTATGCTATCAAATCAAGCAATCACACACTTAGACAATAAGTCAAGCAGAGTGCAGACACGCATCAAGCAATCATGTCAAGATGATGATTAGATGATAATGATATGATTATGCTCATGATTTGCAGAGTTAATGCGTGATTAACATCCGGGATGTTACAGCCTAACCCACTTAAAGAAATCTCGTCCCGAGATTTGATGGAAGTAAATTAGTTTTCAAAAAACGCTACCTCACATAACGATCTTTCATGCTTTACCACTGCCATCATATTTATCCAGAAACTTCTCATTACTGTTCACAGCCAAGTGACTCATTTCCATGTTACATGATTCTCACTGCCTCAGATCCAATGCATCTCTGAGTATAATCTGCCGGCTCCGATGTCGTGTTCCCGAGACATAACACTGTTTCTTCCCAAAACAACTTAGTTTGCTCAGGTTATGACGTGGGAGACCTGACAAGATCACATTCCGCTCAAGAGGCATACCAACATAGGCAACCTCGATGGAATCCAATTACCACACCATCTGATCCGCCTTTTTGCAAAATACCGAACATTCGGTGCAGATGGTGGATATGGAGCTTCATTGGCAGGGATTGCCAAATGATTAAAGCAAATATTTTTACAACTCCGCCTTGTTGGTTAATCCATACTCACCCCTAACAAGTATCTTCAAGCATAACTTGTCTCCAACATGTCCTCTTCTAAGGAGATGCTACCATTACTATGTCAATCTAAAATATGAAGATGACAAAGAATAGTATGATATGCCTTCACATAGGACCCGAAACTATTTCCCAATGGGGTAGGTTAGCATATAGCATGACCAAACAACTACCCAACTGGAAAAACGTCGAGGGTTACTTGAGAAGGAATCTGCTATTCGCATTATCAAATACATCAAAAGGTACTCCAAAAATCCACAGTGTTTACCACTAAGAAGCAGAGCGTAGAATCCGCCAAACGGAAACCACGTGACTTACTTTCGAGGTGGAAACATAGGTCCTTGTCAACACCTATTCGATATTGGCACAGCCCTTCAAAGAATTAATGGCTATAAAATGCCAATATGAACCATCGGGACTAAGAAAGTTCAACCTTTACATGTAGAAGTCAAAGTTCTTAGGTCAAAGATATTCAAATCTTCTCATGTAGAAGTCAAAGTTCTTAGGTATAGCACTCCTTATCTTGGTAGAAAACCGCTAAACTTTTTCTTTCCATAAGCAGGTCCGACAAGCTGAGTGGATCCTGTAGCAAGCATCTACAGATAACCCCCTTCTTGTATAGAACACATACTCTCGGGTTAGGGGTCCAATGCCTCGGATATACCAAAAGTACTTTTCCAACCATACCCGTGCCAAGCCTTACTCAAAAGTTACCAGTATGGAGCCAAATTCCATGTCCTGACAATGCTTGGATGACCCGTAAGGCACATATCCGTGAATCCAACTTCGTATTAATTCACTCATGCCTTGCATACCCAATGCATAATAGATTAGCTCTGCCTACCCGGTCTTCATCCGGGTGCAGATCTTCTGGTGCTACAAACACCCAATTTCGCGTGTAGACATTATCCCATCATCTAAGACATATTGGCTCCTAGCAGAGGGACGGGTTGATAGTGAACACCATAAAATGGATGCCTAAAAACATGGCATCTGTCAACTGTCTCTCGAGACTGGCTCAATAAAGGCTTTTGTCCAAGGAATCTCCTCCTCTGATTCCCAGAAGATAAAAGTATCTTATAGGACATTAGAAGGCTAACCCCCTTAAAGAATTCCAACTTCATGATCAGGGGTGCCATGGAGTAGAGATTCATTTCGCTGATCGGGAAAAATCTTGTATCCATTTAAACTTACGCTGACTGCTCCAACTACTCCAACGCTTGTGTCGGCAAGAGTGATTCCAATATGAGCAAAGGGACAGCGGTCACCAGCCAGAGCTCAACCAATGCTACTCGTACTTCACTCTTAAAGCTCTCAGCTCGGAGACGTGGTTGTTCATCCGATCTTATCCAACACGAACATGGTACATCTCTACGAATACCACAAAGAGAGAGACACGCGGTCTGCACGAGGTAGTGCAATTGTCGGAGAAACACTCGATTGCGTCCTCAGTTTACCCTCTCTCGTAGTCTAGCATGTTAATGTTATGGATGTAGCCTATTGGAGTTATCTTCCCTTGCTCAATGAGAAGGGAAACCTCATCGATGTGAAGTTGAAGGATCAATTGAGACTCAAGGTAAGTTTGCGTGAAATGGCATGCCGAGGTAACCCCCATAATGGGTTGAGATCATATTAACCATGATACCTGCGCGTGCCGAGCAGCACTATCCTGTGTCCGCGGCCACAGGATGCCCTCGGTTTCGTCGCGGCACCATCAGTTATCGGTCATGACACCACTACAGATTTCTCCATCGAGATGCAACTTCACACAATAGGGCAAGTTCCTGCACGAATAGACATTATGTGCAAAGCAATAGCGAAGTAAACAAGGATACTTGCAGGTTTGAAGGATAGCAAGAAAGGTGAACTGGATAGGATCAACATGTCACATACTTGAATACGTCTCATACCTAACTCATCCACCGTCCCGATACAAGGCGTTCCATGAATAACGAGTTTTGGGTCAGGGGTAATTCTCCCCGAAACCATAGTCGGTCTTCAACACATGGGCTAGAAGAAATAACGGTTGAGACATTTCCTCGCACGGGTAGGCTACCAACAATGTTATGATCTTGATTCAAGACAAACTAGGAGAAGCTCTCATATCGTCATGAAGAACCGGTAAGGGACAATCCATTGTGGAAGCGGCAATGATAAAAATCGCTAGAAGACTCAATGTTAGCAAGCTTCGGATAACACTATTTTGAGATGCTGGGGTTGCATTTGACAGGATAGGAATAAGCAACTATCCAAAAGAGGGTCGCACCATAGAAACTTTAGGCTGTCGTGACCAAGACGTGGGTCGCGATCAAGAGTTACAATACCAGCATGGTTCCTAGTTTACGCATCCATGTGCCATGGTTCACATGGTGGCTCTACGTTCCTGTGCGGCACTATAACAGCTTTAATCGAGACATCATCACTAGTTGATGGATGGTAAGATAATCTATCGGATAAACAGGATATAAATAGTCATCTTGTGCGGCTGAACAATGCGCACAAGATAAGACCAGGGCATTTAGGAATTTGAAAGTTTCAAGGGTAACTTGGCGGATTGCTGAATCGAACGCAACAAATGTCACGTATGTTATCAGCGGCAATTTGCAAGGGATAGTTATCGACTATACTGCTTTAAAAGAATTTGCCTAGACACGTGACAACAATGGTTCAACATCGATATGTCACCATCGACCAAGAAGGTTTGAATCAAATCTTGCGAGACGAAATCGGGTTGACATTAAAACGATGTTGGAATTTTCAAACCCAAAACGTTGGCGGACCAACATACTTGTTCTAACCTACTACTTGAGATAGGTGCTCTACACTGACTAAGCTTGTTGTAAACACCAATCCGGATGGTTAACTTCTTCGCTCACTGTTGCTTAGTGGTCACATAAACAGACTCATGATCAAGAGACTCCAATGCACTCTCTAAACAAGAGTAGCTCTTCATCATGGCAAACATCGCGCTGCCAACAAAACCCTTGCTATTCTCAGCCTCACTTGTACCACCAACAAGTGCAGTCTCACTATTTTGGCGCCATACGGTATGGTATGGATCACCCTTAGGAAACACATTCGCAGTGGCACGAGCAACCTCACCTGGACATCTCATAAGCAATTCCCTTAGGATATTGCGAGCAACTGCCTTCACACCTTCCTGAGGATTCCTGCCTCGAGCGATACACCGGCGTCAACACCAAGGGGACGCATCTTTGCTCTTGGCGGGAATTACCAGTTCAACAAGAACTAAACTCGGAGGTTGACTTTCCAACTCCTTACTCCACTAGTAGTGAGGCGCTATACTCGTGGTATAACCCACAGAGTACGTAACTCCCCATAAAAGAGACTTTTGTCAGATACTTCTTGATTCCATATGGCTCCCGAGCGGCAAGCTGATGTTGTAGAGCTTCTGCTTTGGTTGACTTGGATTTAATGTGCTTCAATCGTGCCGTTTGTAGAACCGGAATACAACTCTCATGTGACGCAGGTTATATTGGTCAATTTTTTATCGAAAGAGAAGCATTCATTTATAAGGAGAGAAGTAGTGTCGTTCCCATGAGATGATCATATGACATGATGCATGCTCGTTCCGTACGTCCTCTCAAACCTAGAAAACAATAATTCTAGCGTTCTAGACGGTGGCATATACATTCTCTCATAATGCGGAAACTAGTCGATCTACACGGACTTGCATGGTTAGTGTACCTGCAGAAGATTCCATTTCAGCCCAAAATCCCTCATGAATGCAAGCGACGTAAAAACTCGGCACCTTAGGAATAAGGTCAAAGCTCCGAATACAAACAACTCCTATTCCACACCCCCCCTCCACACAGGCATATCCCCGATATCCCTGCATGTAGGTGCACGCTATCCGAAACATCGTCAGAAGACGACATCCCACACATGGGACACTTTCATATAAACATGTGTGAAACATGTGAATAATCCGGTGTCATATAAGCACTCCCCTAGATCGGCAGTGTATCCGATCATGCTCTCACAACTCACACTTACCTTCGCGATGAACCAACTTACCTGAGCGTAGAGGCAAAATGAACCAAACATAACCATTCATGTGAATGGCCCCCATACATATCCGTCGTGTATGAGCGCGACAAAAGAAAATATGATGTAATACCCAAAGTTAGCCATGTTAGATAGCCACCTAGTAGTCCTTAACTGGGCATATGGAACTCGACCACTGGCACACTTTAGTTTGAACACATAGTTTTTCAAACACCTATATAGCTAGAAGTTGTAAAATAGTTTTGTAAAACAAATTCTTTTGTTTTAAAATACTCAAGTGAACAGTAATTGCTGAACCACGGAGTGATACCATGTAATAACCGACCAACTAACATAATTACCGTTCACTAATCAAGCCACCGTGGCAGCTTAAGTAGTAAACCGCAATCATATTAGCCCGGTAGTCCGCGAAACCCCGTAGGATCTCGAACTTTTACAACATAGCATCCGGATCGTAAGTTCAGCAGTTCCCATTCACTTGATATTACAGTTCAGAAATAGAATAATTTACACCACGGGTATCCAATAAAATAATATTACAGCTTAGACTTTTCAAATAAACAGCGGAAGAGAATATTCCCGAAACTATACTCACACCAAAAATTTTAAATACTGTGCCAGCTTGGGGTCGACTCCTTCAAAAGCATGTAGATGAGGTATAAGAGTTGACTTTGCCCAAAGTCTATTTCCTCCCTAGTGGGATACAGGTCCACCCTGTTGCCACAGCAAAAGTCTTCGATCTGCAACAAGTGGGAATAAAACCCTGATGTTGACGGTTGTTAATGATCAATTTTATATGTCAACCAGAGAGAGAAAGAGGGGTATAATCTGTTCACCACCATAGACTTAGGGTTTAAACTGACAGATTCCACAAGTTTTGGTGAATATGTGTTTTCACGGGGATTATCGGGAAAACATCCAAGGAGGCCCACATGTCATGATTACATAGAGAGAAAGACCGAACGGGTAAAATTGTATATTCTAGAAGACTCCGAAGGCAAACCCGGGAAGCGGGGACCCACAGCGGCAGGGTGGTGGGTCGGCCGACTCCTCTTTGGGTCGGCCGGCGGCCACCTCCACCAATCAGTGGAGGCTCGCGGATCCGCTCTCCACCGACCTTGAGGAGCAATAATTATCGTCCGTTTAGGTCGGTTTGATCCGATGGCTGTGGTGCATCCTAGGGGGCTATATATTCAGAGCCCCTGGCCCCTGGCTGAAACCCTAATTCATTCTAGAATTCATTATTCAGAGGTAGCCATCAGCAAAGCCAGGGTTTAGAGAGAGATCTCCACCAGAGAATTAGAATAGCTACTCTAGATCTTCAAGTTCTACATAGGTTTAGACTAGATAGAGGAAGAATCGGGCGCCTGTGCTCGGAATTCCGGATCTTCATCATCAGAATTGGTATTATCTTGTATCTATTCTTGTGACTTTATTCTAAATATCATTATGTTTCTATTTATTATGTTCCTAGTTTATTCTAGTTCTACATTTGATATGGTTATGATTGGTAATAAGTTTATGTATATGTTTGCAAAGCGCTTAGCTCTCTTCAGGGGGGTTAGGTGGTAGATTTCATGTAAGCATGGTGCTTAGATGCCGTTTTTACAAATGCACCCTATTGGCCGGGTCGTGTGGTAGATCGCGGAAGTGACAGGTTCCGTTGAGTCTTACGTATTCCATCCCCGTTGGTAGGTCTAGCAGAACCAAAGTTGCGTAGTAAGTCCCGCTATGTCTTGGCTTGTTATAGCAATGATCCTTATACATAGATGAAAAGTCTTTTGTGCTGTATATGATAGTGTAGAGTTGGAGTAGATGAATGACTTAGTAGATTAGAACCTACATAGGATTTATATTTCTTGCACTAATCGATGTCAACCTACCTTTGTGAGTAGTCTATATCTAATCTCTCGTGTGATTTATACCCCGAGCTTATTACTTTATATTCCCTTATTTATCATGGTTTACCCCTCTGCCAAAGTATGTGACTGTGTAATCAATCACTCATAAGTAGTCGTGTTTAGCAAGTTCATCTCATTGTTTAAGTCCGTAGTTCTTTCCTTTGAGCTAAATATAAATAACGATACCTGGAATACTTCCTGGTAAAATGCTACGATGGTGTATTATCTGTTCGCTTGCGGATCCCATATTTTTCTTGATTAGAGGAGCAGTTTCTATACCAACACTTCTGGCGCCATGCTAGGGATGACAACTTAGCGTGAGTGGTGTTAGAGGTGTCAACAAGCATTTTTGGCGCCGTTGCCGGGGAACGGAATAAACTTTTAGAGAAAAATTGCTTAAGCAGATACTTAGAAAATGAGTGATTGTCACTAGTCACCTCTACTTTGGCAGGTTCACCCCTGTTGTTTTTCTTTGTCTATATTTTATACAGGGTATTAGCAGGATTGAATCTGATTCATTCAAAACTCTCGATCATCAGAGTCGGTTCAATCAAGAAGGAAGCTCGTCACCAATCAAGATGGCTGAGAAGACCTTACTGGAGTTCTCTGCTCCAACAATAGAGAACATCCGCACCGGTCCAGCAATAGACAATAATATGGAGTTTGAGATCAAGTCAAGTCTCATCAACATGGTGCAAGCTATCCAATTCAGTGGAAAGGTACATGAAGATGCAAGTACACATCTACAGGACTTCATGGAGATTGGAAACACCATCGCCATAGATGGAGTTAAAGAAGACCTCGTACTTCTTCGCCTCTTTCCATTCTCACTAATGGGAAGAGCGAAAGCAAAGTGGTTTTATGCAAATAAAGAAGATATCAATACATGGGCGAAGTGTTCCAAGGCCTTTCTAGCAAAATTCTTCCCAATAGGCAAAACCAATGCCTTAAGAGGAAAGATTACCAATTTCCAACAGAGAAGACGGAGACCATGTCGAAGCATGGGAGCGTTTGCAAGGATATATCCAAGATTGTCCCCATCATGGAATGGAAGAATGGTTACTCATGCAAGGTTTCTATCACGGATTAACTCCGAAGACGCGTGAGCACCTAGATGCAACTCTTTGAAGGATCATTTTTATCACTCACTCTTGGGAGAGCAAAAAGACTCATGGAGAAGATAGCGATAATCAAAGTGGTCCCAAGACAACATTCAAGATTGTCACCAAAGTGAAGAAGCAATAGAAGAAGTGAATGCATTATCAACCAAGATGGATACCTTACTCCATTGGCTTGACCCGAGAGGGCCAAGTACAAGGAAGATCAAAGAGCAATTGAAGCAACATATAAGCAGAATTCAAGTCCCATCATGAGAAAGGTTCCACATTAGGTGCAACCATCCATTAATCAAGGTACTCGGATCAGTAATTATACAAAGCAACCTACTTTAAGAGAGTTGGTTCTACAACGGTCCAAGATCAACTCATCTATGGAGGATAGGTTTCTTTGCTAATAACAAAATCTTGGAAAATTTAAGCATTAAAATGGATAGTTTCTCCTCGCGCCATTAATGATCAACTAGAGTTCAATAAGAAAATAGAAGAAAAGATAGCAAATTTGGCCATTGCTTTGCCTGTTGCCACTAACCCTGAGCAGGTGAGATCTATTACTACAAGAAGAGGGAGTTCTACCGAGAGATCCTCCCTATCCAAAAGGAGCAAAAAGGCCAACCATGCTACCACCAAGTGGTAGAAGAAGAAGACTTCCAACCTGAGCTAGAAGTATTACCACAAGAATCGATACGAGAAGCCGTACAAGATCGGAAGCAAGACAACAATTTCGAGATACAAACTACCTACCATTCCCTAGGAGGAAGAGAGGACCACAAATGCATGATGAGCAGTTTGGTAAGTTCGTGGAGGTAATTCAAAAGTTATATGTCAATATACCTCGTTTCGGATGCCATACAGTCCCCACTTATGCCAAGTACATAAGAGATATTCTTAACAAGAAGAGACCACTGCCATCCAATGAAGTTATCAAGCTAACCGAAGAATGTAGTGCGGCCATCCTCAACCAACTACCGAAAAGAAGAAAGATCCAGGATGTCCCACTATCGACCGCACAATTGGAGATCAACATTTCAATAACGCACTCGTGATCTTGGAGCAAGTGTCGTGTGATGCCCGCAACGAGTCTACTACAAGCTCAACCACACCGCACTTAAGCCAACATCAATGTGTCTACAACTAGCCGACCAATCGGTTCGTTATCCGTTGGGCACCGCTGAAAACATCCCGATCAAGATAAGAGAGTTCTTCGTGCCGGTAGACTTTGTAGTACTTGGATATGCATCCAGAGACTCAAAGGTGTCACTCATACTTGGAAGACCCTTCTTGAGCACCGCCAATGCACACATTGATGTCGGGAAAGGAGAAATCAAGTTCACTATAAATGGGCAAGAAGAGCAATTCGCATTCAAGTCGAAACAAGAGCTCAACAAATCCGCGAAGATGGTAGAAGAAGATCGACAAGATACAACCACCGAGAGAGAGGATGCATCTGCGGGATCATCACGGAATAAATATTTTGGAAGGTCCAATTCGGAGGACTTTAAAATCGAATCCTCGCCGGAAGGTAACTCGGTATTTATCCGCATTTTAAATTGCATCTCTTATAATTTTCTTAGGAATATTTATTTCCAGCATTGCATTATAAAAATTTCTCAGCCCCACATAAATAATTTTACGGTGTGTAACAACCCGTCAAAAATATTTTATCGTGGTGGCACAAAAATCTATCATTTTATGCATTTAAATTAGTTTACCTTCATTTAAATTTCTGCATTGTTTATAATTTTTATCATGGCATTTAGTGCTTGGTGGGTCCCTCACCATGGGTCCCACATGTCATAGACTACACCTCACATACATCAAATCACATAATTTCATCCACTTCCACTCACCTCCACTATCCTCTCTTTTCCACCGCCAAAACCACTCAACCGACCAAAATTTCGGATGGAGGAAAGATCACGCAATAGCATGTGAAGTGGCAGCCACATTGGCCAACTGGTGGGGCGGCCGACCCCACCATTGAGTCGGCCGACTCCCCCTTCCTCCTCTATAAATAGGCCTCCTCCCATGGCTTCCTTACACCACCCACACTCCAGAATTTTAGCCAAACCTTCTGCTCTCGACTTCGTGTTTTCTGGAGAGAGAGTTAGAGAGAAGAGGAGAAGAGTAGGAAGAGAGAAGAAGTGAGAGAGTGAGCAAGAGTTTAGTAGCAAGTGAAGGGAAGGGATAGTGCTGAGTAGATGATCACAAAAATTAGTGGAGGTGCTGTCCAAATAGGATAAAGAAAATCTAAAATCAAGGGGAGGTTTGTCAAAATCAAGACCGAAGTTTAAACTTTTTGTCATGAAGAACGACTAACCCCTGGACCGCTGACTCTGGACGGCTAACCACTAACCTTGTGCTAATCCTTCTCTCCACTAGTGTTTCTTTTGAGCAACTTGCAGAATGAAGAGTGCCATGAAGGGACTCGTAGGAGCTGTCCGAACATCGACAAGAAGTGCCTCTCGCGAGCTCGGTGGCCGGTTCCGACATGAGTGTCGACCCACCACCGAAGCACCGAAAGCACTGCGGCAAAAGACTGCACCACCACCGGCATCTCGAGAGTCCTCATGAGAACATCCGATCTCGCCCGAGAACCGCCCAGAGAAGGATGTATACAAGAAGCTCAAGAACAAGCGTTTCATCCACACGCCAGTCATCGATCCGACACTTCTGCTAGCGACAGGTATGGCTCAAGAATTCGACACAATTTTTCCACTAGTCGGTTGGACTTTCTTTGCAAACCTCACTGAGAAGGGGATTAGGCTTTTGACCATAGAATTCCTTAGCACCCTTCGATACACGGACAATGGAGTTTATTTTAGAATGTTTGCTCGGAATATTCTGTCTCTTGGAGAAACCTTAGTGACCTCCTAGGTTTCCCTCAAGATGCCCTCATGGATTTAAATGCAGCACTAGGTGATTTTGATGCACATAGGTTTTGGAGCAAAGCATTTCTAGAGCACCGTACCACTTAGCACACCGCACCGCAGCCCATAGAGCATCCTACGCTTAGATTTTTGCACCGTTGGATAGGAGCCACCTTTTTCCCATGATTTGATGAGAGCAAGATCAGAGTAGCCGACTTACAGTTGCTATACGCAGCTATCAAGAAACAGAAAGTGTCTCCCCGTCCATCTCCTAGTGAACCATTGGATGAGTGTCCCTGGTTACAAAGTAGGAAGTGTGGCCATTTGCTCGCTTATCACTCGCATTGCCACAAGCTTGAAGTTATTAGAGGGAGCTACTTTTGAGTACATTGAACATCATAGAGAATTTTACGACCTCTATACTTTTGGCCAAGGTCACTTATCGAAAAAAGTGAATGATGTTTATTATGCAAAATATGGTGATCTTTGCGATCCGGTTACCTAACCCGGAACCGGCTTTGTATCATGTGCAAAACTATCATGTTGAGTTGCAGGTAGAACCAAGTGAATGAGAGAGCACCTCGAAGAGTTCGCTCGAGAGGGTGACAGGAAATCGTGAACCAGTTTGGCGTGGTGCCGAAACCGCCCGAGAAGAACCAAGACATGCCGGTTTCAATGAGTGGAATGTACCTCAGCACCACTCACTAAACTCATGGGTGTACCCACCACAAAACCAACCACATCAACCATTCTATGGTTACTACCCATCATACAACACCCCAGGAACATCAGAGCCAGGAACATCCGAGCCAGGACCCTCACAGCCGCCAAGATACTCTTATGACCCCTTTGGTACCACCGATGAAGAAGAAGAACCCCACCATGACTTTGAGCCACGCCGTCACTCCGATGCCACCAGTTTCATTTTCACCCAGCAGCACTATGATGAACAAGTAGCCTTCCAAAGCACAACACCTTTGCCACTCGAATCGCCATGATCGAGGTGGAATGACCAGCTCCAGTGGAACCGAACACCACCCGGACACTAGGCACCATTCAAGAGAGCCGGGAAGAAGCCGCTTCCATGCCGCATGGCTTGGTGGACTGTTGCACATCCACTATCCACCACCACCACCGCAAGGCTAGCTTGGGGAGGACCCCCATTATCAAGATAAGTATTCCTTTCCTTTTTGTTTCAGTTTATTTGTTTTCGGCTTGTTTATTTTTTCTTTGGTTTGTTTTATGCATTGAAAAAAAAATTTAGAAAAACTAGAAAAACCCAATAAAAATTTGCTTGCTGTTTTAAGTGTGTTTACATTTCAAGTTTGCCAAGATGAAAACCAAATAAAAAGAGTGTGTAAGTTTGTTTTCAATTCAGTTTGCTATAAATAAGAATGTGTAGACTTGAGGATTGCATGATGGAAATGATGAATAGTTGCTCTGCTCTAATTCTTTGCAAGTACCTAGCTTTAAATTTGAGTTCTCCCAAGATTTGGATACACTGTTTGACAACTGGATTTACTCTACACCTAAAACCTGTGGGAGCATATGCTTAAACTAAGTCTAGATAGTTGACGGGCATGATATGATAAATAGTCTCGAGCCTTTGTTCATTGTGTTCCAAAGTGCCACTAAATTCGGAGATTTGTTTGTGAAAATTATAAATGATTCATGATGAGTTCCTTATATGACAGAGAGTTAAAATTCCTACCACAGCCAAACTCGATCATTAGAATAGGAAGCCTCCTCATTTGTTTAGGGCTCGTCTTCGGCCGTGTTGTATCCTTATGAACTCATCATACGGCTAAATCCTGGTTTCACACATTCACATGCACCCCCGCTACTTCTACCCGGAAGTACGCACCACAAAAAGTCTATTATTATCCATTGAAATTGTTCTACTCTTACACTGAGAGTGAACACCCAAAAATATTCCCCTGTTCATTTCTGCTAGCCACTTATCCAAAATCAATTCTCCAAGTGTTCCATTTGTTTCCAATGTGAAGTTGTCAAGATTGATGTGTTCCATTCAAGAAGTATTTCATTCCTTTTTGGGCTGCAAGAATTATTTAAAAAAAAAAAGAAGAAAAAAAGAAGAAGAAAGAAAGATTTATGAGCCCAAGTCATTGTCAAGTTTCCAAGTTCAAAGTTCCAAGAAGATTCAAGTGTTGAAGTAGTTTCAAGTTCCATCCAAATAAAGGAGCATTGATAATTCCTTTGTGCACCCCTTCTCCTCCCACAAATATTTCTTTCTATTTTATATATATCATCCACATATAAAACCACACATGCACACACCGATTGGTTGTATGTTGAGTTCCTTCGGATCCATGGTTCGATCATGCCAATGCATTAGTTCTCCACACCTATGAGCTCCATATAAACCTTTATTAGAGTAGGATGAGAGAGAGAGAGTGAAGGCTGATCTATAAATGCCTTGAACCATAAATACTACATATTCTGAGAGTAAAAGAGAAGGCATATCTCCTTTCAATGCCTTAGAGAGGATCAAAAAAATACCACATATTGAGAGACTTGAAAGGGTTGTATTAAGGAACTCGAGTTTTTATTGAAAATCTTGTAAAAACTCCGATCGCAGGTGGAACAACAGAGCATGAGACAACAAAGGCTTGACTTAATTGTTCGTCTTTCAACTACTCAAGACCCAAGTGCGGGTAAAAGCCCCATGGTTGAAAGAAACATGAGTAAGTTTGGGAGTTATGATAGTTCACTCTAGTCCGGGGATGAATTCTTGTTTAGAGCATGTGTGTTTGTTAAGCATGAAAGCATTGCAAGAACTCCCCGATCCATCTTATGTAGCTATTTGCTCAGGGACGAGCAAAGGGCAAGCTTGGGGGAGTTTGTTGACGGTTGTTAATGATCAATTTTATATGTCAACCAGAGAGAGAAAGAGGGGTATAATCTGTTCACCACCATAGACTTAGGGTTTAAACTGACAGATTCCACAAGTTTCGGTGAATATGTGTTTTCGCAGGGGATTATCAGGAAAACATCCAAGGAGGCCCACATGTCATGATTACATAGAGAGAAAGACCGAACGGGTAAAATTGTATATTCTAGAAGACTCCAGAAGGCAAACCCTGGAAGCGGGGACCCACCTGGCAGGGTGGTGGGTCGGCCGACTCCCTCTTTGGGTCGGCCGACTGGCCACCTCCACCAATCAGGTGGAGGCTCGCGGATCCTGCCTCCACCGACCTTGAGGAGCAATAATTATCGTCCGTTTAGGTCGGTTTGATCCGATGGCTGTGGTGCATCCTAGGGGGCTATATATTCAGAGCCCCGGCCCCCGGGTCGAAACCCTAATTCATTCTAGAATTCATTATTCGAGGTAGCCATCAAAGCAAAACCGGGGTTTAGAGAGAGATCTCCACCGAGAATTAGAATAGCTACTCTAGATCTTCAAGTTCTACATAGGTTTAGACTAGATAGAGGAAGAATCGGGCGCTTGTGCTCGGAATTCCGGATCTTCATCATCGAATTGGTATTATCTTGTATCTATTCTTGTGACTTTATTCTAAATATCATTATGTTTCTATTTATTATGTTCCTAGTTTATTCTAGTTCTACATTTGATATGGTTATGATTGGTAATAAGTTTATGTATATGTTTGCAAAGCGCTTAGCTCTCTTCCGGGGGGTTAGGTGGTAGATTTCATGTAAGCATGGTGCTTAGATGCCGTTTACTCCGCAAATGCACCCTATTGGCCGGGTCGTGTGGTAGATCGCGGAAGTGACGGTTCCGTTGAGTCCTCGTATTCCATCCCCGTTGGTAGGTCTAGCAACCAAAGTTGCGTAGTAAGTCTGCTATGTCTTGGCTTGTTATAGCAATGATCCTTATACATAGATGAAAAGTCTTTTTTGTGCTTGTATATGACAAAGTGTAGAGTTGGAGTAGATGAATGACTTAGTAGATTAGAACCTACATAGGATTTATATTTCTTGCACTAATCGATGTCAACCTACCTTTGTGAGTAGTCTATATCTAATCTCTGTGTGATTTATACCCCGAGCTTATTACTTTATATTCCCTTATTTATCATGGTTTACCCTCTCGCAAAGTATGTGATTTGTGTAATCAATCACTCATAAGTAGTCGTGTTTAGCAAGTTCATCTCATTGTTTAAGTCCGTAGTTCTTTCCTTTGAGCTAAATATAAATAACGATACCGGTATACTTCCCGGTAAAATGCTACGATGGTGTATTATCTGTTCGCTTGCGGATCCCATATTTTTCTTGATTAGAGGAGCAGTTTCTATACCAACGCTTCTGGCGCCATGCTAGGGATGACAACTTAGCGTGAGTGGTGTTAGAGGTGTCAACACCTGAGTACGTGGGTACTCAGCTAGACTTACCCGTCTTAAACCAGAAAATAAGGACGCTATGGGTGGAATGCATTGCTTTATGGTGGGTTGGCCGACTCATTTGCGAAAAGCACAGGTTATCATTTTCTAGAATGTCTAAGTATGAATCTTTCATTTTATTCTTGCACAACTTATCATTATAACCTGTTTATGCTAGGTGAGCACCTATGCTAAAGCAATCAAATAGATCAACAATTGACATAAATAGTTATCAATCCAAGATTAGCCTTTCCCAACATCATCCATATAACCATCCATGGGTCTCATTATTTAGTTCGACGTGATCGAAGCTCAAGTCAAGTACTCACTGTCTAGGAGTGATGGCGATTCGAATCGATTACTAACCAGCTGGTGATACGCCCCACACAAACCCCACTCACTGGCCAAAGTGAGTGATAGGTCACCGTTCGTACTGTTCGGGTAAAGCCGCGGGACCGCTATGGACACGTCTACACCCAGAGGTTGTCCGGTGCCAGGATGCATCAAGACATGTCTGCCCACGGTACGACGCCAGGTAGCTCAGAACATTCTTGCCCATGGTCCACTCGGGCCTCTACCACTCCCCCAAACTTCAGTGTTCATGCCTACATTTCGGTCACCGGCCCAAACAGAGCTACTAGGCTTCGTGGTTCCATAATACCTAATGTGGGGCTACGTTCAACATGACTTGGGGGCCGATAACGTTGGGTTATTAAATTGACATCGATGGAGTTACCATGGTCTCCAATACCATAAGCAATTCCATCCGATTGTCGGTTCATTTAGACCCCCATGGTTACTTCCAGGATCTACCATCATATGGCTCAAATATCCTGATAACTGCCTATCAAATGCGGGTGATAAGGAACCACCCGACTTTTATCGATCTATGTAAGCAAGGCTAAGCAGTTATATCGATCCTGACCTAACAAGGTAAAAGATATTTAAAGTGGTCAAGGAATGGATGACATGCAGCAAGGGTTCCAAGCAACTCCTATACTTAATGCATTAAACATATAAAAGGACGCAAGTGAGATTTGCAAACATAGGAGAAATGCTCCGGGGCTTGCCTTCTTTAGAAGATCGATGTTAGAGCCCCAGGCACTCGACTACTCCATGTCGGGTTCCTGGTGCTGGGTCACTCCTCGGACAGACCGCCGTCCGCGTCTTGTCCTTCTGGATCCTCGACTCCACGACGAATGTTCTACACGTGATCCTGGAATGATGCATAT
The DNA here is from genome assembly GCA_018135685.1 of Themeda triandra. Lineage (NCBI taxonomy): Eukaryota > Viridiplantae > Streptophyta > Magnoliopsida > Poales > Poaceae > Themeda > Themeda triandra. Next base: position 36,319 of record JAENPR010001660.1, read on the forward strand.
GCATATGCATGAGTGCGTGTTCATCGGTATATGCATGATCCTGAATGATCAAGGATGATAGATGTTCATGAGCGAATAACTTATTCAATCTGCTACACTTATCACTAGCAAACAAGCCAGTAAAGCCAAGGACTTAACCCTAGACACAATCATCCTAACACAATCGTCATGGCATACTAATTAACACTCAACCATACATAGCATGATTCACATAAGCCCTTAGCATTAAGCCCTACATACAAGCAACACTCATTCGAGCTTCACTAGTATTCAGAACTACAACTAGCAGTCTAGTAAATAAATCATAACTTTAGATTTATAAATCCTATGGACACAATAGAGGACAATCTGGAAAGCTTATGAAATTCTCTATCAATCATCTAAAGACAAGATTCCCAGAAAACCCACCTATAATTGGGTTAAGCATAGCATCATGGAAACAACCCCAAAGTTATGCGCGATGAGTTGAACAGCAACCCATATCTACATGCATTATAAAATCTCATAAAAATTACAGTAGATGACACATGGCAATGCCAGTGCATCCTCCAAGTTTCACCCCAATCGGATGATCCTACTGGCCTGCACAAACATGACATGGCAGCACACATGGAAGGCCCTAAAAATACTTTGTACTACAAAGTTCATCCAATCAAGCATTTCATTGCATCAGGGGCTACATTATAGCATATAATGAGCCCACAAAAATTATCAACCCCATATCACACCTATATAATTCATTTATGAATTATTTCCCGCATAGCCCTTCTAGCACACTTAAACTACAACTCTATATTCTTACACAGCAAGCCTACCTCAAAACTTTACCAAAGCAAAAGCATGACAATACAAGATCACAGAAACAAGAATCATATTTTAATTGAGTCCCTGGAGCACTATTTAATTGAGTCTATGACAGTGCAGAAAAGCCCCTCAATTTTGTCAAATTTCAACACGAAGTCCCTGACCGCGAGGAAGAAACAGGAAGCTCGCCGGGAAATTGGGGGAAACGGCCGGCGGGGCGGTGACCGGCGGCGGTGAGGGGCGGCGCGGCTCGCCCAGGCCTGCGCGCACCCGCGTGCGCACCCAGCGCGGCGCGCTACGGCACGAGGCGGCGGGATGGCGCAGCGGCGAGGGAGCTGCGCGTGGCTCGGCGGTGCTCAGCGCGAGGGAGAGGAACAGGGAGGCGGCGAGGGCACTGCGCGCCACGGCGAGCCCGAGGGCGAGCCTCGCCGGCGAGGGCAGCACGCGGAGCAGCCGCGACGGAGGAGGTCCGCGGCAGCAGCCAGAGGAGCGCGAGCGGCGGCGCTGTGCTTAGTGGAAGAAGAAAGCAGAGAGGGAGAGCGAGAAAGCAGGAGTGGGGAGTGAGGGCCGAGGGGAGAGGGAGGAGAGGGGGCCAGGCGTCCCCTTTCTGAGCGAGATGGACAGCGAGCTCAGGAGATGTTGGCCACACGGCGGCCATGCCTGCCCATTGGCCATGGGAGAGCGCCACGGGGGCCTGCCTATCTCCCCTTCGAGGATGACAGGTGGGTCCAATAAAAAAACAAATTTTAATTTTAAAAAAAAATGTTAGCGCATGTTTTTTAAAGCAACGATAACTCCTAAACTAGGCCGATTTAGGAAAAACTTCCAACACGAAAAATGTTTCTCTCAACAAGTAGAATATTTCTCCTTTAGAACGTTTCGTCAAATTTCGCATAGTTTTGAAAATATAAATTTCCAAATAAAATTCCCTTTTAAAATCCAAAACGGCCCCTAAGGCTAATCTTTTTCCGCTTAAACATATGTCTTCTGCACTGTTTTCTCAAGAAGTGGCCTTTGAGAGTTTTATTCTTTATAAAATTCCGCATCTAAAAGCTTTAGACCCCAAAAGCATTTGGAATGCCGGAGAAATACTTTTTAACAGAAACAACAAAGACATTTTAAAATTCGAACAAATAAACCGATTGACCTGAGTCTGATTTCCCAAATCGGGCCAACTAATTGCAATCCTTTAGGAGGATTCTCAATCATATATTACCACTACACTTAACACGACCAACATCATTCAGGAAATCATCAAGAATAACCTATGCTATCAAATCAAGCAATCACACACTTAGACAATAAGTCAAGCAGAGTGCAGACACGCATCAAGCAATCATGTCAAGATAATGATTAGACGATAATGATATGATTATGCTCATGATTTGCAGAGTTAATACGTGATTAACATCCGGGATGTTACACAATCGATGACCAATCATCGGGAGATAAAGATGAACACAATTGTTTTGTTCACCCGGTGTTCACTTGGGCACCGCCAAGCTACGTCATCAGTTATGTCGACCAACACCTAGATGGTTCTTCGGTGTGACCCTCAAGTCACTAGCCCCTCAAGGCTCGCCCTGCAAGACACCGCAAGACACCACTCTCAAGCGAGGTACTCAACGACACGCGCAATCCACTAGGATGCTCTTCGTGATCCCCACGAGGTGAGCTCAAAACTCTCACAAATCAACCGGAGGTGGCCAAGAACAATCACCTTCTCTTGCCAACGCCTCCAACTTCCTCCAAACCGACTAGGAGCGGTACTCTCCAAGAGTAACAAGAAATCCACCGGCGAAACCACCCACAAGTGCCACTAGATGCCCTCAAGCAATGCAAATGCACTTTGAAAACACTCAATCTCATTTTGGATGAACAATCAAGCAATGGAGATGAGTGGGAGGAGTTTTTCACAGCTCAATAGGATGATGAATGAGTTAGAGTGTCAAGAGAGGGAGCCAAGCCCCGGCCATCCCTTATTTACAAGCCCAACACATCCAACTAGCCGTTGCCCCCTCAGAGCACAGAAAACCACAGCGCCGGACACCTCGCGTCCGCGCCGACCGTTGCGCGCCTGCATTTGAATACCATCACTGCGCCGGACGCGTCTGCTCCGCACCGCCGGACGCGTCCGATGCCGTTGCGTGAGCCAACCCACGCGCCACGAGCGCCGCACCGCTGGACGCCAGACCTCCTTCAGCGCGCGTCCGAAGCCCTCCACCCGGACGCGTCCGACGACGTGGACCACGCCGACCTGCGCCAGCGGCCGAGCCCGCCGGACGCACGCAGCGAGCGTCCGGCGCTGTCACGCCGCGTCCGACGCGTGCGTCCGCCGGGTCGGCCGTCTGCGGGTGCCACTGGACAGCGTCCGACGCACCCCAACGGCCACGTCCGGCGCCGTTGAAAAACCTCGTTTTCAGCCCGCTGCGACGCCAACTTCTCCGGCATGCTAGCCAACAGGTATGCCAACTTGATCACCGAAGATAACATGTTTTCAACCAAATTTTGTACCCAGCGCAATAGAAAATATGCATCCATTTTTTCCGAAAGCGCCGAATCCCGCCGAGCCTGTGAGAGGGACCCAAACCCATCTCTACCCTACAAACCACAGCACCACCATCGCCACCTTTGTACATGTGCTAACACCACCAAGTGTACATCACCATGTGCTTGTGTGTTAGCATTTCACAATCATTTCCCAAGGTTAGGTTAGCTCACTAAGCCCTACATGCAACGCACTTCATGAATTCACCTAGTGGCACCCGTGCATCGAATAGCCGATAAGACTTCCCCTCTTAATAGTGTCGTTATCGATCCTAAACCACTCACATCCTCTATGGTATCTTCAGTGCAAAACAAAATGGCCCTATTGGTAATACCTTTGCCTTGAGCCCATTTTGTTACTTCAAATGATATGAACGCTTCACACCACCACGTGACCGTCTCGATCCATCGATCTTGACTTTACTTGCTCTTCACCGTGCATCGGTCCATCGACGCCTAGTCTTGCCTAAGCTTCACCATCGCATGGTCCTTCGCTTCCAAGCCTCGACTAGCCCTTCACCTTCACAACCGGTCCATGGAGCCATGTCTCAATCTTCATCTTTTAATCACATGACAAGTGTCATGCTTCATATTCAATAAGCTCATCATGTGGACAACGTTTCTCTAAATCAACCAATTAGATAAACAAGGTTAGTCTTAGATTTCATCAATTAGCCAAAACCAAACTAGGGACTTTCAGACGCCTTCAGCGTCTTATCCTTCTTGAAGGCTTCGTGAGGCTTTCAACTCTGCTATGCTGCCCCATTCCTTCTGCCCGGTCCCAATTGTGCTTCTGGTGGCTTCGATGGGGGTGTCCTTTTCTCTATTCTTTTTTCCTTGCTTTGTGTTGTGTTCCTGCTAGTTGTTTATTGTGCAGGTTGTTCCCTAGAGCTTTTCAGTAGCTGTGCTTAGTTGATTAGTGCTAGTAGAGTGGGCTCTGTGTGTTTCGCCGGAGCATCAAGTAGCGGAGTGGACGCCGACCAAGTGGTGGCGTGAGTTTGGATAGTTGCTCCTCAGTTGTATGGTTTTTTTGGCTTAGTTTCTATTAAAAAAATTAGACTGACACTTGCCTTTTTTTTATTTCTTCGTCTAATAGAAATCATGACAAAGCTTCTGTCCTCCCTTCAAAAAAATAGCTTCTTCTCGATTCTATGAAGTGATTCTTCATCTTTATTATTTTGAGAGTTTATACTAAAAAATTAAAGAGAATCACTAAAAATCAAAGAGAATCACTTTCAGCTACAGAGTCACTTCATCCTAGAGAATCAAAGAGTATAGTTAGGGAATCGAGGAGCATAACTCTCCCAACCGGACCCTAACACCGGGTGTCCGAGTCAAGTAGGAGAATTGGGTAGAAAATATAAATAATAAAGAGACAAAACATAATATAAATAATGTTGGGCAATATTTCTTGTTTATGCATGCTCTCATTAAGATTTTTTTCTCACTAATTCAGAGTAATCAAGTAGGAATGGTCAAGCAATTTGCAGAAATCAAGTACTGCTGGTACATATATTTTACATATAAGTACTATCTCCATGCATGCATACACAACCATACAACCTTATACGGAATTATTACAAAACATTATTATTATTATTATTATAAAACCTTATTATTGTTATTAGTACTCAACACTAGCAGCTTGCTAGAGCTTTGCGTAAAGTAGCCGCCCTAGCTCGTTTATATTTACAGCCTCCATGCACACGAGCACGCGGACGTCGCCGCTGCCACCACCACCGTCATCCGTTGTCCCCTCATCGTTCATCAAGTACACATAACCGCCACGGACGGACTCCGCCCGCGACATGAATTGCGGCTTTCCCCACCCAAAATCTGCATCATACTGTGGCCTACCAAACCAGCTGGTAATATGCAAGTCCGTCTGTGGCAAGGTGCCTCTCAAAGTTGGTCTCTTGTCTGTCTCGGCCATCTCAAAGTAGTCAATCGCGGACCGCACTAGCTCGTCATCCATCCGATCGATGGCACCCTTGATGCGGGCAGCAACGGATCCCAACGCCACCGTGCCAATATCCCCAGCCGCGCCAGTGACGCATAGCCTGAACACTGCGTTGCCGAAGTAGTGGTCTGGGAGCGGCGGCCTCATCCGGCGCCGGAGGTCGGCCGGGAACACGATGCGCGCTTCAGATTCCGGTGGAAGCCGGCGCGCAACGCACGTGCACTGCCATATGAGAGCGCTTAGGGCACAAAAGGTGCTCGTGCCACCGCAGAGTTGCTTCAAGGAGACGACCTGGTCCTTGGAAATGGTGAAGACTTCGAAGGCAAGAGGTCCCTCTGGGTCACAGAAGAAGAGCTTAGGGTGCAATGTCAAGAGTGCATCAGGGTGGACTCTGGGCGGGGACCGTGCACGGAGTAGGGTGCGGTCGTGACATGGGAGCTCCACGGTAGCATGGTCACCATGCTTGGAGAAGGCCGACCATGTCTGAAAAAAGTGGAATGCACTTGAAGCATCTATGGCGACATGGTGAAGAGCTGTTCCTAACGCCACCCCTCCACACTTCAAGAAAGTCACCTGCCATCATAAGCACGCCAATTCCTATATAATATACATGGATTGTTCTCGATTTTCTAAAAATAAAGAAATATGATTTGATCTCTAAAAATGTATAATTAATTCATTTAAAATTGGAGAAATTTAAAATTAGTATCGTTTTTTTTATAAAATGTTATATATGTGTTAGTGTTTTATTTAGAGTTTTTTTTTTGAACTGTGTTTTATTTAGAGTTGCTTGTCTTTTATTTGTTGTAAATAAATAACAAACATAATAACAGGCAATAAAACAAAGGGTTATGCTCCAGTGGTCCTCTTTTATAGAATTGCACGAATCTCAAAGCACCAAGGTGATTAATTATAATTAATTTTGTTTTGGATCAGGATTGCCCGGTCCAACGGTGCCCAAAGAAAAACCCAGCCCACACAACCCTTCGCTCATCTCCCGTTATCCTGTAGTCGAGCATTTGAGGCGCGGACGACGGCATTAGGGCGACGAACCTGTACAAGCCATGCCTTGGAGAATCGAGAGGATGCCACGTTGATCTTGCCATGCTTGAATCTTTAGATATCGTATAAGCTGCTATCCGCTGAACGTTCCACAATATAATTCAACCCGGGAGCCCAAAGGCAACTCCAAATGACGGATCGGACAGGCACAGCAGCCGCGTCGTAGGAAGGCCGCATGCAGCGCTGCGGAAGTACAACGGCGGATGGCGATAGCGATTAGCCTTTCGATTTCTGCCCGCAAGGCGCAAGCCACGCGTTGGTTCGCTGCCACAGGTAGCACCATCGCGGTCCCGTCTGTGGCCAGCGTGCCTCCATCATCATTAGCTCTGTGTCTCTCTGTCTGCCGCCACCATTCGCGAATCACCAGAACAGCGCAAATAGAGTGGGGGATGCGAGGCATAGAAGGCTGTTCAACCACTCGTGCCACGAATGCATGTCCGACCACCGGTCACTGGTGCCCCGGCGTCCGCCCTCCCGTTGCTAGGACAAATGACCGGAGTCCTGTGGCTGGCTGACTGCGTGAATCTGGGCTCTGGTCCACACAGGGCTGGGCTTCCTTTGGGCACGAATAGGGCCGGCTCAATTCATATCCAAGACGAAATTAATTATAATTAATCACCCTAGTGCTTTAAAAGATCCGTGCAAATTTATAAAAGAGGACCATCGGAGCACAACCCACAAACAAAAGCCTCGTGGAGGCACGTGCATGCATGCGTGTGCGATCCGATGAACAGATGAGCACGAGAGCAGATCAGATGGTCAAAAAAAAAAATCGAGTGACCAGGACATCGATTTCACTCAAGCGATGTAAAGATTAACCGTAAAACAATAGTAACATAAATAAATCAGTTCATACTATAGATCATAAATATTAGCATAACATTTTCATACTCGTTTCATATATTTTTTTTAAATATTTTTGAATTTTATATAGCAAAACAACTACTAGGTTGTTATATATTTGTATAAAATAGAAAACAGCCTTTGAAACCAACAAGAGGACCTAATTTATCTACTTCATTTTATAGTTAAATGTTAAGAAACAGACTGCCGTGTAAGCCGAAAGTTGAAAAATATTAAAGAAAAAACATTGAAGCAGAGGAAGTAGTGGACCTGTATGGCCATTATGATGGACGATGGCTCAATACGTGGAACAAACAGTCTCCTCAGCTCTGGCGATGGCTTGAATTCCTTGACATCATCGACACTGAGATCATCAGCGTGAGCGACAACAAACAGCGCACCTTCGCTGCTGCAGCTGATCTCCATCCTACCATCGTCGCCGTTGACGCCGAGGCGACCGGCGAGGGGGTAGAAGGCCACCAAGGCCTTGGCCATAGCCTTCTTGAGCCTGGCCACGTTGAAGAAATCAGCAGCTGCAACATCGTTGGAGCTGTACAGGTAAATGGTTGGGGTGTGGCCTTTGTTGGCCTGCACGATGTCTAAAGAAGAAAGCCAAAGCCCCTTCCTCGGTGCCGGCTCGGCCGGCGTTACAAATGACGACTCTACCACTTGCACCTCGAAATCCATCGGTTTCATTTTTTTAGTTTCTTCTCACACGCGAGCACGGATTAAATAGGCCGCGGCACAGACAGTCTTGGGCGTTAGTACTATTGGAGCAAGGTCAATAATAAAGCCAAGTGTTTGGCTATAAGTCAAACTATAAGAGTTAAGTTAGACAACAATTGTCTTTTACTCCTTCCATCTCAATTACAATTCACTACAAAAATTTTGGAGAATTAAAGCATCTCGACTTTGACCAAATTTATACAATAAGATAATAACATTTATTATGCTACAAAAATATTATTAGATTCTTTATTAATTATATTTTTATAGTATAACTATCAGATGTCACAAATATTTGTGGTTCTTTTGATGATCTTGGTAAAACTTAACATGTTTTGACTCTTCAAGATTTTTGAGATTACTTGTAATTTGAAACAGAGGGAATACGTCTATAAAAGTTTATTACTATTGTTGTTATACCATGTCTTGCCTTTTCTTCCCTATTTCTTATCGCATACACTTAATATTTGGGCCATAGATGTCTATGCTTCCATGTCCCACTTTTTGCGTAAGAGCTCTCATCTTTCTCCTGCTTCTCTCTTCCATCAACAAACAATAGTGACTAGCTTAGGTTATAATTCCATTACTGTAGTTGCTCTTAGGTGTAACAACAAGGGAGTGAATGTTCGAGTTCACAAACACCAACACTGTTATTATTTCAACGTCAAAGAGATTGCAGATATTATTTATTAGGAACAAGTCCCGATCAGAGACATGAGTGGGATTCCTGAGGATGGAACTCGCACCAACAACGTGCACATTATTCTGAGCACTAGTTCAAAGACATGGTTGCCTTTATTCTAGAGGAAGTGCCGCATGACAGCTGATAATTAGCATCATTGCCTTTATTCCACAGCAATGACTTTTCAGAGGGTATATATCTCCCAAAGATACTTCCAAAGCATCCAAAATATTCCCACTGGTCATGTAATTCAGCTATGGTACATTCTTACAAGTTCACACATAACAAAAGAACAGGCCTACACAGTCAATTCTGATCTTGAGATAAGAATGCCATCAGAATCCGCATAGAGCCATTCTCCATCGCAAATTCTAGTCCCTGCAAAGGTCACAGGAGCATGCTTCTCGCCGATGCCCTTCTTGTTTGACTTGATAGGGAGTGAGTTCAGAGCCCGGATGCCAACGTCGCAACCATTTATCTCATCGACGTCCCTGATGCAGCCATTGACCACGACGCCAGCCCACCCATTATTCTGTGCCAGCTGGGCAAGGTTGCCACCCAAAACTGCACAGCGCATGCTCCCACCGGCATCAACCACCAGGACCCTGCCGTGACCTTTCTCCTCAAGGAACTCGCGGAGCAGCACATTATCCTCGAAGATCTTCAGTGTCACAATAGGGCCAGCAAAAATCTGCCTCCTTCCATAGATTTGGAAGATAGGTTGGAGAGCACGAAGATCACCATTCATAATTAAAGCAGCATTAGCATCACATGCTTCAGCAGTGGCCAATGGCAAGGCAGACATCTTATCTTCAGTCCTGCTTGTCATCAAAAGAAGAAAAGACAAAATTCAAGGAACGGTACAGATATGCAGTAGATAATTCCTTACACAGAGTAACACAGCAAGTTGTCCAGTTCAATGATATGCACATCTATACCAACAAGAAAACTTGAATTATTAAAGGTTTTCATGTATACATCTGGGGTGGGGGAGGACTGAGGGTTGAGCAATAAAATTCCCTTAAACAGGCATCGGTGATTTTCCCATTGTTTAAAGTACCAAATTGCCAGGGACCAAATCTTGCCAAAGAGAAAGTTCAGCCCTATGTTCTCACGGCGTCGCCTAGGCGTCGGCGACGCCTAGGCGTTCAGGCGCTCCCCATCGCCTTGCAGAATGGTCGCCTAGGCGGGCGCCTAGGTGCCCCCCCCCCCCCACAATCGCCGTGCCTCGCCTTTACGCCGTAAGAACATAGGTTCAGCCTTAACTTAGGAACACAATCATATCTGCCTCTATAGCAGAAGAAAAGACAACTAAAAAAATCAAGTTATCTGATACAAAATTGCGCTCTAATTTTATATTGCAACATGGACACACAGAGTTACATATGCCCGAAACACAAGAGATGTTCGCCTGAGCCCAAAACCAGAAGTTAATAGCACTCTAGGAGAGTCATAGTGCGATGCAACATCTCAGTAGTGCTTGATTTGGACCAGAACTAAGTATTTATGCAAGGCAAAAACCCTTCGTCCTGCAGTGGAAATTGCAGGGAAAAGAACTAAGTATGTAATGAACTATTGGGTACAACAATATAAAAAGCCTTCTGCTGCAAATAAATATATTGAATAAACTGAGCTCTGTGCTTTTCTACTAGTACTCCCTTCATGTCCCTAAAGGAAGTCCATTTATCCTTAAAGCTAAAGGGACCTAAAGAAAGTCCGTTTGACTTTTTTATTCTAATATGGACTAGTTTGCCCTTCATTAATTCCGCATGTGCATGAGATCGAGGGATCGCTGCTCCGCTCGATTAATTAGTGTTGCTTGGGTTTTCCTTCCTCCCGAGGCACTCGCAGAACGTTCCACTAGTTGCCGTCCTCAAAAACAAACATGCAGTAGTACTACGGGTTGCTTGCTCACCTCCACCATGCTTTGAGAAGCTATGGAGTCCAGAAAGTTTTGGATTATTAGGCCAAGAGCAAGCATCAAGGTGCCGGATTCACTTAAGGAAAACAAACAAAATGCAGAAGGTAAAAATACTCATATTGTCCCATCACAATACATAGTCCTAGCAAAATGCAGAGAGAGAGAGAGAGAGAGAGACAGCTGAGGAATCGAACTCAGGAATCGAACTCGCGCTGCATAGCTCTGGACTAAATGACCCTAACACTTGTGATACGAAACATTTTTGAGTACATGACGCACAGTCGCACACGACCGGTATTTAATATAGGCATAAGAGGAAAACTACACCCTAATTAATCATTCTTTGGTAAGCGAGTTAATGTCCAAAAGGACTTCCTTTAGGGACATGGAGGGAGTACTAGAAATGTCAACATATCAGAGGCTGCTGACCATGTAACAATACATATATGGTTGCAGTGGAGATTTTGTCAAGCAGACTAAGCAGCATAAAAGGATTAGCATTTAACAATATGTATTTTGTTAAAGCTACATGGAGATGGAGTACGTATTGTGCAATCATTGATCCGAGCGAGTAAGTGTGTTCATTCACATTGTCATATAGTACAGCATGACTTACAAAAAAAAGGGGATGATTACAGTCTATCAACCCATGTGAAATCATTGTTTCGAGCATTGGCTTCGAGCAAGTGTGTTGATTCCAGATGATGTAACAATGTAATTTAACAATCGAAACCTATGTCAGTTGTCACCTAGGGTGAGAAAGGCCTCAAGAATATATATGAAAGCCAGTTGTCTTAATGTTCAGGGGAAAAAAAGTTTTTTTTTTTTTGGATGGATTGGGGGAGTAGAGCAGTGGAGGTTGGCCTGGGACCGGAAGCGATGTTGGTCGGCATAATACATGCATGTAATTGGGTCAGATCCGGATACAAGTAGCTTTAATTTGGGTGATCGTTTTGAACAGCATGGAGGAAAGCGAAAGGGCGAGCATGCATACCTGGTGCCGGCGAAGGGGGCAGACGAGAGAGCTGGCAAAGGGCGCCAGCGGAGGGGCCGACCAAGACCTGGCAAAGGGCGTTGCTAGTCGCCGGCGAAGGGGCCAACGGAAACCTAGCGAAGGCCGTCGACGCTCGCCCGCCCGCCACTGCGCCGCCAAGGCAGGTGGAGAGAGAGAGAGAGAGAGGGTGAACGGCGGCGGTACGGGACGAAGGATAAGTATTGCACTATTGCTGATTTTTTTTTTTATAAAAAAATGAGTTCTTGTTTTTTGTCGAACACCGCTCACCGCGAGTAGGTGCGGGCGTTTGCTCCACGCCTCCACAAAGAACAACGTACCTGGAATCAAGGCGGCGCCGCTCCTGATCGCCAACGACGTGTCGGCGTTCAAGGCATCCAGGTGACAGGTGTGGTTGTCCTCCCACTCAGCTCCCCATGGCTGCTACTCTTCGCTCCTCCGCGGGGCGATGGGGCCCCTCGCGCCTGCGTCTGGAGGTCTCCCGCTTCTTGCCGCTGCGTGTAGTCTAGGTGTTTGATGAAATGCCCATGCAAGCTGACTGTTGTTTTGCATTTTGCTGTTACAATTTTGCATGTATTCTTGATTGAATGTTATCTCGACTAGATGGATGGCTACTTTCTGTCACCAAAATTAGAACTCTATAATTTCAGCCAAATTAGAACTCGACAATGTGGATGACAATATAATATATAATATTACATTTACATCAATAAGATATAGATAGTGAGATTTAGCTGCTCTGCTCGAGTGCTGAGTTATATGGACAGAGAACCTTCTGAAGTGAACTGCCAAAAATAGAAATATAGAGGGTGAAATTTTTAGTGTCTCCTGGTCTCCGGGAGATGCTCTAACCTCCCCCCACCTATATGCCCTCACCAGCGTGAGTCTAAACTAGAAAGCTGACAGTGACACCGACATAGGCCACAAATGGCAAATAAAGGGTTCGTCTGAGTGTTCACTGCATAAGTATCGGTAATAGTTTGCTAATTAGAGGCATCGCCTCCGGCTGGGTTTGGAGCTTGACCAGCGTACGATGGTAACAAGCCAATAAGTAACAGTCTTTTGCATTGCCAATCACTCTCTTGGCTGCTGCATCTCTGAATCCAAGCACACCTCGCTCCTGCTTCTCATTGCAGCACCAGCAAGATCTTTTTCCTTCGCTTCTTAATGCAGCCAGATTGCTGGGTTGGATAGCTCCAAGGCTCCATTGGGGAGAGCAGCCTCGGCGCACTTCTGAAGGTCCAATGATCGAGTCTTTGAACATGTGTTATGAAGAATTCTAGAACTGAAGCTTCATATACATCTTCAGTTATTTCAGGTAACTGATCACCTGCAGGCATCATTTCTTGTCCTACTTATTCACTATTGTGGAAAATCATTGTGAACTATTGCTACTCCTCCATGGTCCACTAAATGAGATCTGGCTTAAGATACAAATCTCTAATAGCATGCATTTCAATAGCTGCATCCTGTATTGGGATCCGTTCTCTAGGCTGTTTCTTCGAGCAGGATATTCCAAGAGCAACAACAGAAACCAAGCAATTCTGAATTCCGCTTCTTGTAGTTCTGTTGTTAGCATCTATGTGCATCCAGATTGTCGGATCAACAATCTCCCATACTCTCTCTGGAAGAGCATTCTCTGAAAACTTGTGCAAATCCAATGAATCACTGAACATCTGATCCTTTGGGCTCCTTCCGGTAAACATCTCAAGCAGTAATATGCCGAGGCTATAAACATCCCCTTGTGTTGAGACGAAAGAGCCTTCACCATACTCTGAATGCGTCAAAGGACAAAAGTCAGCATGCTATGTTCATAAAAGAACTGGGAATAATGTAGAAAGGCCAAAAACAAGTGTCAAAGGACAAAAGTCAGCATGTTATGATCATAAAAGAACTGGGAATAATGTAGAAAGGCCAAAAACAAGTACATCAATTACCTGGATCAACATAGCCGATGGTGCCTCTTATTCCAGTTGTGCTAGTCCAATTTTGCAGGGTACCACTATCATATTCTGGAAGGATTCTTCATATGCCAAAGTCTCCAACTCGGGCACTCATGTCTTCTGCAAGAAGGATGTTGCTTGGCTTGAGATCACAATGAATGATTGATGGCTGGCAGTGATTGTGAAGATAGTCCAAAGCATCCAAGATATTGACAGCAACTTGTAGCCTTTGTTCATGGCTAAGAGTATTCGTATGAGCAAGTGTGGCAGATTCTGGGTGAAGCCAACCCTTCAGGTTACCATTTGGCATGAACTCAAAAACTAGTGCCTTGAACTCTTCACCCTGGTGAGTGATGCTTGAGCAGCCAGTGATGATCTTTATAAGACATCGGTGACGCACCCTTTGCAGTGCCTCACATTCAACCACAAAACTTCTAGCAGTCTTAGACTGTTTTGTGTTAAACACTTTTACAGCTACTGTAGTGTGATAATGTAAAATACATTTATAAACCATGCCATATCTTCCTTGTCCGACCAAATTGGCCTCAGAAAATCCATTAGTCCCATTTGAGATTTGACAATGCATGGTAAGAAACTCTTTCATACTGTTTGTCGGTTGTGAATATGAGTTGGCTTTCATGCCTTCTTCTGAGCTTCTTATTGATCAACTGAATAAGAGAAACTATTGAAACTGAGAATACAAGTGCACTAAATGATATTAGGGTAATCGTAAGGGATTTTCACAGATGCCTTTTCTTCTTTTCTAAAGCAAACATGTAGCATGGAGGTAAATGAAGCTGAGGTGTTCCACCATAAAGCTTATTATTCCCATCAATGGACAGGTTCATTTCATTTCCAAAAACACCGGAGGTTTGATGATCTTTCCCCTCGCGTCGCCCCCCTTCGGGCGACTCGAGGGCGCCCACCGCCGCCGCCCACGAGCCGCCCTCCGCTTTCCGCCGCCGCCGCCGCTCCTCGCGGCGGCGGCGGCCCGCGGCGACCCCCCAAAAAAGGGCCACCGTCGCGTCCTCTCCCCGTCCCTTCCATCCTCGCCCCACTCCCCTCTCCTTCCACCGCCTTCTGTGGAGCTCTCCGGCTAGCTGACCGGCCGGCGCGCCGGTTCCGGGCCGCCTGACGCCGGATCCGTCTCCTTCTCTTCCGGATCCGCCGTTCCCTCGCCGTCTCCTGGCGTGGCCACGGCTTCGGGTGGCCTCTTCGGCGGCCGCGCGTTGGCTGACCGGCGCGCCAGATCCGGGCCGCCTTGGGCCGGATCCGCCCTCTTCTCGGCCGGATCCGCCGCCTCCTCTTCGGGCGTGGCTGCTATGGCGGTTGGCTGGCCGATGCACCAGCTCTGGGCCGCCTGCGGCCGGCTCGGCCCCCTTCTCACCCTGTGCCGCCCTCTACGGGCGTGGCCGTGGCGAGTCGGGTGGTTGCTCCGGTGGACGGCCCTCCACCTCGCCCCCGGCGCGGGGTCGGCGCAGGTGGGTTCCTCGTCGAGCTTCCTGCCCTGCTGTGCCCGGTGACTTGGGTCCGTGCTGCGTGTGGTCGGTCGGCTGTGGTGATGTTGAGGTGCTGCGGTGCAGTGCTGTGCGGGTGGCTTCGATTTGCCATCGATTTCGTCATTGCAGGTACTGGGGGTGGCCTGCACCAAACGGGCGTAACAGCTGGGTGAAAACTTGCCCGGCTAGCCCGGGCCGGCGACAATGGCGCTGCTAACGTCATGTCCCTCATTGGAGGTGTCGTCGAAGCTCATGTCCGATTGGCCAGACCATGGTCGAAAGACCTACCTCTGCTCTCCAAGTGTTGTTGGCGTCCGTGGATGTCAAGACCCTTCCTGAAGGCTTCGCTGGAGCGCTACCGCAGCCTACCTCCTGTTACCCTCCCCGGAGTTGCTCCTTGTCCGTGTCTGTATGTGCCCGATGGTCATCCTCGCAATGGTTGTCAAGTGCTTGGTGTCGTCGTCGTCGTTCTACCCCGCAACGGCTACCTGGTCGTTGGCGGATGTTACCTCACAGCGGCTTCCTGGTCACCGGTGAGCATGTCGTTCATACCCCGCAGCGGCTACCTGGTCGCTGGGGAAGATCTCCACCATCTTGGCGTCCATTGCGGGGTGTATTTTCTTTTTGCAGGCATAGTCGGTTGGTGTGTGTTGAGGAGGGGTTGTCCTCCTCCCTGTGTTTTCTTGCTGTTTGTTTGTGGTTTTGTGTTTGTTTTGGGGGGTTTGCCGGTAATCCTTCGATTACTTGTGAGCCCTTTGTATCCGTACTTTGGCCTCTCTTTTGGCCTTTCCTCTTAATGAAATACGGGTAAAAGACCCGATCGCGAAAAAAAAAATTCCAAAAACACCCCCTTTTGGTACTTCACCTTGCAAATCATTGAAGGACGCATCCAATTTTGACAGTGATGTCAAATTCTGAAGACATGAGGGGATCAAATCTGACAAGTTGTTTGCTAGATACAATTCTTGTAGGCCGCCAATACTACAAAGGGCATCAAGGATACTCCCAGAGATCTTGTTCATGGTCACATTGAGTACACCAAGGCCTTTTAAGTTCTCCAAAGATTGAGGTAGAGTGCCCTCAAATGAATTCTGGTCCAGCAATAGCCATTCCAATGGTTGACAGTTTCCAATACTATGAGGTATGTTTCCAGTCAACTGGTTTCCTGACAGATACAGGCCGTTAAGGTTTGCCAGGCTGCCAACTTCAGTAGGAAGTGGCCCAGACAATGAATTGTATGATAAAGCTAAGTAGATAGAGAGTGCAGGAAGTTCAAAGACCTCTCTGGGGATTGAACCATTGAGTCAGTTCATTGAGAGATCAAGGCGAAACAGGTTCTTTAAGTTTCCCAAGCATGACGGAATTTGCCACTAGTTATTGTATAGAAGAAGCTCAGTCAGCCATGTAAGATTTCCTTGTGAAGGTATGAGGCCTGACAACCTGGTGTTGTGAAGGTGTAACTTACTCATGTTCTCTAACTGACCAATGCTCTCTGGAATCACTCCGGATATGGGAGTTTTCACCATCACAAGAATTTCCAGACCAATTAAATTACCTATGCTGGATGGAATAAACCCCGAAATGCTATTGCCTCCTAAATCAAGAATTTGGAGAGTCACTGATAGATTTGCAAGTGAACTAGGAAGTTTTCCACTGAAGGAGTTATCATTAATAGCGAGCAGTTGAAGATGGCTGCAGTTTGCCACCCTGCCCTCCTATGGGATCACTGGCACCCTGCCCCATTAGTTCAGCAGCAGAAAACACAGCACATGGCTATGAGAGATTTCTTGTCATCGAGTCATTGAGCATGATTTTAGAGAACCCATGAAATTTGGTATCCTGTACCCATCCAAATAAACTGCTTTTCCACTCGATTGTGGCATGTGCGCAAACCTACAGCAACAGGGATGTCCTCTATTCCTCTTGTTAGGTTGCCTTTTTTCCCCCTCCCTCTGGTACCCTTTTAGGTCCCTAATTGACTTGTGGACCATCAATCTGTGCGCAAACCTACAACAACAGTTCGACTAATGATTGTTGTGAAGAAATGGGTTATTGCTCAGGTTGTGAAATGATTGCTATGTGTGGAGTAACTCTTAACTTGTACCTGTATGCATATCTTGTTCTCAACTATGAAATTCCTGTAGTGCATCAAAATAGGAAATATTTGCACCAATTATGGTTGATGTGCGGTATGCCACTGCTGTGGAGCTCAAACATTGCATGCCTAAATGTGCATAAGTGTTGCCTTTTAGTTTTCACTCTAATCTAATGGAAAGAAGTACAGATGTGAGCATGTATGGCTTTATTCGTTGAAGTGAATTGCCAACCTCTCCCTATGAGTCAATCAACATCAAATGGAACTTTGAACTGAACCCTGTCGACATGATCCTAAGAGCAAGACAGGAGTTCAGAAGCATAATTTTCAGAGAAATTCTGATCACAGCATGCTGGAGCCTCTGGCATATAAGGAATGAGATTATCTTTAACAATGGTGCCAGGAGCATTGAAGCATGGAAGCATCATCTCAGGCAGCAACTAGTTTTGGTCAGTGTCAAGTCCAAACCCTCCAAACAATCCCTAATAGATAGCTGGAGAGATAGCCTTAGTTGATTATTAGATGATTTTCTTTTTAGACCTGAAGGTCTTGTATCAAACTTTGTAAAAAACCTGTACAGATTCTTTCATTCAATTGAAAAAAAAAAAAAGTAGGCCTGGGCCTCCCCGAGCGATTCGGTCAAAAAACCTCTCCCCATTAGTTTAAGCTTTTGGGTTGAACTGGTCGGTGTATGCAACTCAATTGTAACATATTACACATCTGCAGCATCCTGTTCTACCTCCAGATGTGACCATTGCTCTTGCAAATGACTGCAATTCGTGTGCTCTCAAGCTAGCAGGAAAACATGTGGTATGAATCTCTGATTGCGTGCATCTTTACTACTGCATCTCTCATCGGAGTTCGTTCCTTTGGATGTTGCTTTGAGCAGGATATGCCAAGTCTGAAAACAGAAACCAAGCAGTCCTTAATTCTGCTACTTATAATGCTATCCGTGCACTCTAAATTGCTAAATGCAGCCAGAGTGTCGAATCTGTGATATCCAAGATCCTTTCGATAAGGCCATGCTCGGCGTACTTGTGCAGATCCAACGTGTCTCCAAACATGTCATCTGTGGGGCTCCTTCAGTAAACATCTCAAGCAATAATATGCCAAGGCTGTAGACATCATCAGTAGTTGAGACTGCAGAGCCTTCACCATACTGTAAAAAATTTGCAGACATATCATATCATAAAGTTCATTTGTAGCATGGAGCAGATTACAAGGAAACAACAAAAGAATTTCAGTTACCTGAGGCAACATAACCAATGGAGCCTCTTATTCCAATTGTGCTGTTTGAATTTTGCAAGATTTTATTTGCACTTTCTGGAAGCATCCGTGATGTGCCGAAGTCTCCAACTTGGGCACTCATGTATTCTGCAAGAAGAATGTTGCTTGGCTCGATTGGTGGCTGACAGTGATAATGAAGATAATCCAAAGCATCCATGATATCTGTGGCAATGTTTAACCTTTGTTCTAGGCTTAGAGTATTCCTCGGAGTGAGCATGTCAGATTTTCGAAGAACCCAATCATTTAAGCTACCATTTGGCATGAACTCAAAAATTAGTGCGTTGAACGATGACGCACCCTTCGCAGTGCCTCACATTCTGTCACAAAAGTTCTAGTAGGTCCTGGTTGTCATCTGCAAAAGTGCATCTACAGACTGCCCCAAAGCTTCCTTTACCAAGCAGATTGGCCTCAGAAAATCCATTGGTTCCATTTGTCATCGCATGAGAAAAATAAGAAACTCTTTCATATTGTTACTCGATTACTGATGAAAGGGTTGGGTCATGGTTTCCTCTGGACTTCTTTTTGATAAACTGAACGATTGCAATAATGAAAGCTAAGAACACAAGCAGTGCACCAGTTATTTGGCATGGACAAATGAAGTTGAGGTAATCCACAACAAAGCTCATTATTTCCAGTGATCGAACATTTAGTCAAATATCTGAAAATCCCCTCGTTTGGTACTTCTCCTTGCAGATTGTTGAAGGACAGATCCAATTCTGAACAGAATCAATTCTGCAGACTTGTAGGGATTGTGCCTGACAAGTTATTGTATGCCAGATTCAGTTGTCCAAGGTCATGTATACCACCAATGGCATCAGGAATAGCACCGTACATTCTATTCATGGGATTAAGCGTACTCAGCAGGCCCTTTATTTTGTTTAGAGATTATTGAGGTATGCTCCCCTCAAATGAGTTGCGGTCCAACCGAAGTCCTTGCAGAACGGCAAGGCATTTCACCGGACAATTTTTTTGAAAGTTTTTTTTTTTTGAAAGGCACCCGACAATAGGTTTCCTGACAGAACTAGGTTATTAGGAATTGCAAAGGTACCGACTTGAGAAGAAAGGGTTCTTGATAATGAGTTGTAAGATATGTTTTTAAAATAAAATAATTTCTTTATTCCGATAACTGTTGAGAGAGATAGGAGAGTTGCGTGTGCAGAAAGGGATTGCACAGATATGCTTTTAAAATAAAAGAATTCCTTTATTCCGATAACTGTGGGCAACCACCACCATGTGCAGACACATATGAAGCTGTTGGCAAGTTTTTTTTTTTCTGAAATTTTGCTCATTGCATGTTTTGCTTTAAAGGAAATAAGAGTATGGTTACACGACTTGTTGTGTCCATTGGCGAGATGTCGTGGAACAAGACAAGTAAGCACACTTATACATAAATCACCGGCTATAATGTGGAGCGTTCGCCGTCGTTGTACTAACTAATCAACCAGTTTTCTACTAACTAATCAACCAGTTTTGCGACTGACGAGGAAGGAACATAGCTAAGCCATCGCGGCGAACAGCGGCGTGAGGCTACGAAACCTGGCTAAAATCCAAGATTCGCCTTCTTCCCTGATGAGGGCTAGCAACTGGGTCGTCGTCTTGCTTTGGCCGTCAAATGTCATGCGGTTGCGCTCTTTCCATATTTCCCATGAGACCAGCAGTACAAATGAGTCGAAGCCGCAGCAGAAGGCCTCTGACA
This sequence comes from Themeda triandra, assembly GCA_018135685.1. Taxonomy (NCBI): domain Eukaryota; kingdom Viridiplantae; phylum Streptophyta; class Magnoliopsida; order Poales; family Poaceae; genus Themeda; species Themeda triandra. The sequence continues at coordinate 56,396 of JAENPR010001660.1, forward strand.
CCATGGCGCGGTTGAGCAGCCACCACTTAGCGATGGACGCCTCGTCGTCAGGGGCGAGGTGCTGGAATCCGAGAAGGCCGAGTAGGCGAAACCAAACCTCACGAGTGTAGACGCAGGAGGCGAGAAGATGGTCGTGGATGGGTCTCATCCACCTGCCGGCAGAGCGCGCAATCCATGGCCAGCAGCTGGAGGCCTTGCCGCATTCTTCGTTCGGCCGTCCACGGTCGTCCGTGCGGGGCAAGTTGGAAGAAGAACTTCATCTTCGGTGGTGTCGAAGCATGCCAGACCTCCTTGGCACCAGGCAGAGTAGTCGATCGATCACATGAAGAACGCGCGGTATGCTAAGCAGCTCGTGTACTCGCCCCCGCTCTTCACTTCCGGATGAACCTGTCGGGGACGTCGTGCAATAGCTGTACACACCATCAAGTTTGTCCCAAAGCGCAGCGTACTCGATCAGGACCGCCGCAGTGCGCGCGCTGGTGATGTCCCTCTTCCACTGTCGATCGGCCGCCGCATCCTTCACCGCGCGCGACTGCCGTACGTAGTGCCGCTCACTGCGCGAGGGCGACCGCCTGAGGCCTGACGGCGTGCCTTACCGCCGGCGTCGCATCGGGCGAGCGCTGTCCTCACCGGCCCTCCCACTCCCACCGGTGGCCAGCCACAATCTGCATGGACCTGGTGACCAGCGCCAGCACCGGTCACCAACTCCGAGACTTTTTTTGCACCGCCTTGATGTTGCCTTTTTTGCACTATATAAGCTGTTGGTTTCCATTTTTGCACTGTTGGTTTCCTTTTTTGCACTAAGCTGTTATTGGTTTCCTTTTTTGCACTAAGCTGTTGGCAACTCAACATCATCTATTGCTTGCGTCGCACTCCAAATCCCACATTCATACGTACTCCTATATAAATGAAGCCAGGAAACACTCGTCGACACAACGACACAAGGCAGCCCTTACCATGGCTCCATCATCCTCGCTTCCCCACCTCCTCTTCCTCCTCGCCTTGATGACGTCGTCCGTCGCCGTCCTCGCCGGCGGCAGCGGCAAAGGCGACCAGCACGGCCTGACGCACATCCATCTGTACGTGCACGAGAACTCCACCGGGGCGAACGCCACCTACGCCTCCGTGCTGCAGTCCCCGCTGGGCAGCAACTCGTCGTTCGTGAGCATGGGCGTGGTGGACGACGAGATCCGCGTCGGCCCGGACCGGTCGTCGCAGCTCGTGGGGCGTTACCAGGCCGTCTTCTTCGGCACGAGCCTGCAGCTGGTGTTCACCGCCGGCGAGTACAACGGGAGCACGCTGTCCGTGCAGGGCCCCGTGCTCGGGTTCGACGGCACCATCGAGCGCGCCGTGGTCGGCGGCACCGGCAAGTTCAGGCTCGCGCAAGGGTACATGCTCCTCAAGATTATCAGCAGGCCCACGCCGGATACCGACGTCAACGAGATCAACCTGTTCGTGCTCATGCACCCTGCTGGCAAATACTAGCGCAATATGCACCTTGAGACTTTGAGTGAGTGTGGCTACTGCATTATGGCGGTGGATGAAGTCGTACCCTGGTGAGACTTCGAGTGAGAGGGTGAGACTTGGAGTGAGTGTGGCTACTGCATTATGTCTTCGAGTGAGTGAGACTTTGAGTGAGTATTCTTCGTGCACCGGTGGCCACTTCGTTCCGAAAGAATCTTGTGTTCCTCTCTTTCCATAGCTCCTATGCCACAAACGCGAAGAGTATGTTTCCTACGGGCTCCACCTGTACGCCAAGCGGTCCGCGTTGTTGTTTAGGGTTTCCAGTGCGATCAGGTTTCATAGCCGCCTGTACTGGTGTGTTGCAGGGACAGAGATGCCTCCAGTGATTTGGCATACCGACGTGCGCCCCTGAAGACCGTCCGCCACTGTTGTCTGCCGGATGTCCCTGCAGCTAACGAAGTCTAGCAGGCTCGGAGCAATGTGCTTGACTGCTTCCCCTATATCCACCGCCCTGTCCAGAAGGCAGCGGATTTACTGTCGCCGAGAATCGTGTACGTGGAAACTTCAAAGAAGTTCTAGACATCACGAGGCACGCGAAGCGGCAGCTCCGCCCAGGCCCGGCTCTCATCGGTCTGCTGCAGCCACAACCATCTCGATTGCAATGCGATAGAGGATAGCCTTAGGTCCGGAATGCCTAGGCCCCCAGGTCCGTCGGGTGACAGACCATGGGCCAGGCAACCATACATTTCCCCTGGATGCTTTCCTCCTTGCCAGTCCATAGGAATCTCCTACAGATGGTGTTGATCTCCTCGAGTGCCTAAGGAGGAAGGCCATCGACGATGATGGTGTGTAGATCGGGATTGCCACAGCACCGACTTAATCCAGATGAGCTTTCTACTCCGGTCCATGAGGGGACCGTAGCAAGCCGGCATCCGTCTGGCGACTGCATCCATCGCGGATTGTATCTTTTCCTTGGGCACTTTCTTCACGCTAAGTGGTAGGCCAAGATATGTGATGGGGAAGTCTGCAACCTGGCATCCCAGAATGGCCTGTAGCTGTTGTGTGTTGTCCCCCGAGACATGGTTCGGCGTGATGGAGCATTTCGCCATATTGGTCCTTAGATCGGATGCATCATCAAAGATCTGCAAGATTGTCTTTATTGCATTCGCCTCACCCACGCTCCGGTGCATAAAGAGGATTACGTCGTCGGCGTAGATGCTGTAGTGGTGTCGGATGGGGGCGGCCCCTGTGGGTCTGAGCAATCGGGCCTCGGCCGCCGAAGCAACCAATCGCGCGAATGCTTCCATCATAATAATGAAAAGCATCGGTGATAGGGAGTCTCCCTGATGGACCCCTCTCCTGTGCTGGATGGTCCGGCCTGGCGTGCCATTGAGTAGGATCTTCGAGGAGGCCGAAGATAGCAGTGCTGGCACCCAACGTCGCCAGTGCTCACCAAACCCGAACGCCCGGAGGCTGTCAAGCAGGAACGACCACGACACGATGTCGAACGCCTTGGAGATATCAAGCTTTAGCAGGGCCTTTGGGATCTTATATATTGATCCACAGGTGAACAGTTGTTCATTGGACAATCGTTCGTCCCATGATGAAGGTGCTCTTGTTCGGCGAGATGAGTTCCTCCAGCCTAGGAGCCAGCCGGTTGGCCATGAGTTTTGATGCCATCTTGCCAAAGCTATGGATCATCGTGATGGGGCAGTAGTCTGCGGTTGTCCTGGCTCCCGATTTCTTGGGCAGGAGCACAATGAAGGCGTTATTTAGCTTACCGAATGCTCTAGTGTCACCGAAAAAGAGGGCGTTGATGGCCGCCGTCACATCGTCTTTGATGACTTGCCAGACGGACTTGTAGAAGGCCCTGGTGAAGCCGTCAGGGCCCGGGGCTCTGTTCGGAGGCATCTCACGCACGACCACCTTGACCTCCTCCACCGAGAGGGCAGGTCAAGTGCGGAGAGGTCTAACGGCTGGATGCCAAGTGCCTGGAAATCGAGCTCAAAACCGGCCTGCCCCGACTGGCCAAACACCTGCTTAAATTGGTTGTAGATGGCTGCCTCGATGTCTTTGTGCGTGGAACATGTGTTGTCTCCATCCTGCAAACATTAAGGGTGAGGGTAGCTCACACTTGACACTTGAAATGCAGGACGCATACCCCTTGTCGATGCCAAGTGATGAATCAGTCATGGTTGCAGTCAAAGTGGCGACGATGGGGATGGCGAGCACGACCTCTTGGGATTGTGTAGAGGCAGGGAAAGCTGCTAAAGGTGCTGAGAATTAATGGTGCTAGTGCTACAGTCACTAGAATACATGCAGCGTGACAGGGAGCTAGCGTCGAGCACCTGGTGGGCGAGGTGGCGAGGAGCTCGGTGACGCCAATCTGTGAGCCGAGATCTGCACCATGTGCATTGACGCGACCAAAATGGATATGGCATGAAAATATTTTTACATGTGGTTTATTTTTAGAATATTAATTAAAAATATTAAAAATTAAAAAAAATCCAAGCTGTCCTCACCGGCCCTTTCCACTCCCACCGGTGGCCAGCCACAATCTGCATGGACCTGATGGCCAGCGCCAGCACCGCTCACCGGTTAACACGGGACCGCGGGAGGTGGGGTTACTCCAAGCCTTTTTTTTTGCACTGCCATGATGCTGCCTTTCTTTGCACTTAACTGTTGGTAAGTCAACATCATGTATTGCTTGCGTCCCACTCCAATTCCCACATTCATACGAACTCTATATAAATATATGAAGCTAGGAAACACTTGAACGACACAAGGCAGCCCTTATACCATGGCTCCATCATCCTCGCTTCCCCACCTCCTCTTCCTCCTTGCCTTGATGACGTCGTCCGTCGCCGTCCTCGCCGGCGGCGGCGGCAAAGGCGACCAGCACGGCCTGACGCACATCCACCTGTACGTGCACGAGAACTCCACCGGGGCGAACGCCACGTACGCCTCCGTGCTGCAGTCCCCGCTGGGCGGCAACTCGTCGTTCGGGAGCATGGGCGTGGTGGACGACGAGATCCGCGTCGGCCCGGACCGGTCGTCGCAGCTCGTGGGGCGTTACCAGGCCGTCTTCTTCGGCACGAGCCTGCAGCTGGCCTCGGGCTACACGTCGTCCATCGACCTGGTGTTCACCGCCGGCGAGTACAATGGGAGCACGCTGTCCGTGCAGGGCCCCGTGCTCGGGTTTGACGGCACCATTGAGCGCTCCGTGGTCGGCGGCACCGGCAAGTTCAGGCTCGCGCAAGGGTACATGCTCCTCAAAATTATCAGCAGGCCCACGCCGGATACCGACGTCAACGAGATCAACCTGTTCGTGCTCATGCACCCTGCTGGCAAATACTAGCGCAATATGCACCTTGAGACTTTGAGTGAGTGTGGCTACTACATTATGGCGGTGGATGAAGTTGTACCCTGATGAGACTTCGAGTGAGAGAGTGAGACTTGAGTGAGTGTGGCTACTGCATTATGTCTTCGAGTGAGTGAGACTTTGAGTGAGTACTGTTCGTGCCCATGCACCATGCTGGCAAATTAATTCAGGCCATTTCCTTGGCCTGAATTGGCGTGTTCTGTTTCTTGGCCAGAGTCGACCATCATCAGCCTTTGCTTATTCCTGTTGGGCTTCCTTATCTCTTTGTTCTTCCTAATCCAATGATGAACTGTGTGTACAGTCAGAGAAGATACACCTCCACAGACCAGCATCTCTCTACAATTATAGCAGACAATCAAGCAATTAGTTTGCCAAATCCGAATAAGAAAACCTGCTACAAGAAGCTTGTTTTTGACTTTTTGATTTTTCGAGAGCGTGCTTCCACAATGGCACAATGATTTCTATGTGCGTGTGGTAACTCTAACTCGTACATGCATTGCTTGTTTTCTACTGTGAAATTCCTGTTGTGCATCAAAATAGGACAACCAAAAAAACAACTAGGGACAACGAAAACCTTCTGCTGTTTTCATCCTAGCATTACCATTTGTTAAAAAAAAAAGCCTAGTATAACCAAGTTTGCCAACATGCCAATGCTGAATGCTTTCTGCAACTCCAGAAGTGGTCGTGTTTGCCACACTGAAGACTTGAGAATTAAGACCGATCTAGATTGAGATTAGAAACAGATGAAAAGGATCGGAAGCCTTCCCAAATTTGAGAGCGATAGGAGAGTTTGCATATGATCCTTTTTTATTCAGTCAACGTTCAGTTTCAGCCTTTGGCTGTTAAACCACGTTGTTGACCAAAAGCAACTAAGGAATGGAGAGTGAGCGCTAAGCCTATCATTAGAAGACAGACGGCCATCTGTGTTGTGTTCTAAAAAAAAATACGACTTGGCCAATGTGTTTACAAGTACAAATGATCGTTCTTTTTTTTTTCAACCGCAACCTTTGTATAAAAAAATTTAAATTAAGATAGTAAAGGGAGGCAAGCTGGTGTTCACAACGACCACCATGTGCACACACAGCATGAAGCTGTTGGCATGAAGCTCCTTTAGTCAAAATAATAATAATAATAATAATAATAATAATAATAATAATAATAATAATAATAATAATAATAATAATAATAATAATAATAATAATAATAATAATAATAATAATAATAATAATAATAATAATAATAATAATAATAAGAGAACGTTATCTAGTTTTTGCCCATTCCTACTCCCACTCCCACATTTTCGTGCGTGCTCTTATATAAACGAAGCTGGGATCGGGAAACACACTCGACGAAACACACTCCCACAAGCCATCCATCACGATGGCCCCATCATCCTCGCTTCCCCACCTCTTCTCCGTCCTCGTCTTGACGTCGGCCACGGCCTGACGCACATCCACGTACGTGCACGAGACCTACACGGGGGCGAACGCCACGGCCATCGCGGTGCTGCAGTCCCCGGTGGCCGCGCTGGGCACCAAGCCACCAACTCGTCGTTCGGGAGCATGCATGGGCGTGACAACGAGCTGCTAAATAGTCTTTGCATTGTAGATTTAAGCGTGTAAAAGAGGCGCAATATAAATTTAGGTGTAACGTAGTGTCCTTCTCAGGCTCACGGCTCCATGTTATATAAATTAGGAAGAGCTCCTAATGTGGCTTACAACTTGTACAACACAAGATGGTTACAAGATATCTATAGCTAACTTTACTTACAAGTATACAACAACCTAGTGGATCTATCCTATTAGAGCCGTGTAACAACCTTCAAGTCAACCATATCTTGGGCTAGATATTTCAACACCCCCCGACAATCACAACACAACGTAGCAACTAAGTTGAGATTGTTTCTAAACTTGACTATAGACTTCTTCGGGAGTGCCTTTGTAAAGCCATCTGCTAGCTAATCTGCTGTACTGATAAATCTGATATCGAGAAGTTTGGCTGCTACTTTTTCTCGTACAAAAGTGATAATCAATTTCAATTACTTTGTACGTGCATGGAAAACAGGGTTAGCTGATAGATACTTGACACCAGTGTTGTCACACCATAGACGAGTTGCATGAAGGTGTGGTATACCAAGTTTCTCCAAGAGTTTTTGTCTCCACATCACTTCGGCAGTTGCACTGGCCAAGGATTTGTAGCCTGTTTTCTAGCACACCAAGAAATTAAGTTTCAACCAACAAATACAACAAAACCTCCAGTAGAACGTCTATCATTAGAATATTCAGCCTAATCTGCATCTGAGAAAGCACTGACTAACATGGAGTTAGATATTCTCACCTTAATACCCAAACTAATTGTACCTTTAACATATCTCAAAATTCTCTTTACTGCCTCCCAATGAGTGGTGGTTGGTGAGTGAAGGAATCGGCACGAAAATGATAAATCTAGTCTTGTAAGTGTGAGATATTGGAGTGCACCGACTATAATTATGTATCTTGTCGAATCTTCTACTCCCAACCTTGTACCACTTGTGATCGAGAGCTTTTCAGTAGTACATAGTGGCGTCTTCATAGGTTTACAAAGCTGCATATTAACTCTTTGAAGTATTTTAGAAACATAGCACTCTTGTGACATCAACAACTCACCATCCTTCCTTTGTACTTGAATGCCCAGGAAATAATGCAGCTCTCCAAGGTCCTTGATCGTGAACTACTTTTCAAGGTCCGAGAGTAACGCATTCACGACCTCCTATGATGAACTAGCAACAATAATATCATCAACATAGACAAGTATCAAAATCACATGATTCCCTTTTCGATAGAAAAACAATGATGTGTCAGCCTTGGATGAAACAAAACCAAGACTTATCAACTTGTTGCACAACCGATGGTACCAAGCTCAAGGTGCTTGAGCTTTGTCAAGTTTGCACAAATAATGTGGCTTGACCTTGTCTTTATACCCGGGAGACTGTTTCATGTATACTTTTTCCTCAAGAAAACCATGCAAGAGAGCATTAGTAACAACCTTCATGTTAACCATATCTTGGGCTAGATATTTCAACACGTAGACCATTTTTTACTTTAAGGGTTTCTATAAGAGATCCTACGCTTTACGTGCCCTGACAAGTTATTTTGTGCTAAAGTTAGTTGTCCAAGTTAAGTGCATGTACAATAAGCCATGTTAGCTTGGCTAATAGTTAAGACAACTCAGCAAAGTCTAATGTAGAAGAGAGGGAAAAAAGAGAGACCGGTGGTCGACACATGCAGCGACCGACTCATCACGAGTTCCTAGGCTTACCTAGCTAGATGGTAGTGGCGGTCCCATATTATTAAAACTGCCCTATTCGCTTGTTGTATCAGCGCTTATCAGCCAACCATTCAGCATTATTTTTCTCTCATAACAAATCAGCATCGACCTGAATCAGCCCGCCACAAATGATCCAGCGAACAAGGCATATTTTTTGAATCCGTGAAGAACCAAGCTTGTTGTATGGTATATTGTCTATAATAGTCCACCCATAACATGGCTTGGCTATTAGCCAAACTTAGGCTTTGTTTGGCATGGCTCCTATGGGCTCCGACTCCCACACTATTCATGCACTATAGCGAGCGACAGGAGCGGGAGCCAGAGAAGCTACAAAAATTAGGCTCTAGGGGCTCTTATGAACAGTGCGTGGTGTCAGTGAGAGAAGGGAGAGGAGAATGAAAACGATCTCCCATAAAACCATCTCTATTCCCATAAAACTTTTATCACCTCTAAATTTTCTCTAAATATGCTCATGTGACACTATATTTATGAAAAATTTAGAGGTGATAAAAGTTTTATGTGAATAGAGATAGTTTTATGATGATCAAACTTATCAGCACTTTTCAACAAACGAGAGTATTAGAAACTAATACGTGAAACTAGCACTGATACTGCCCTTATGCACCAATGGTATCAGGAATAGCACTTACAGTTTATTCAAGGACAGATTAAGTGTACTCAAGCCCTTTATTTTGTTTAGAGATTGAGGTATGCTTTCCTCATCAAATGAGTTATAGTTCAACTAAAGTTTGCATGTGAAAAATAGCAGCCCCCTTCCTTTATTCCGTTAACTAGAAAAGTTTGCATATTATCCTTTTTTATTCCAAGTCAACTTTCCGTTTTTCAGCCTTTGGCTGTTAAAAGCACGTTGACGTACCAAAGGCAATAAAGTGGAGAGCGACGGCTAAACCTATCATTAGAAGACAGACATCCATCTGTGTCGTGTTTTGAGAAAAAAAGAAAAGAAATACCACTTGGTCAATGTGTTTACAAGTACAAATGATTGTTCTTCTTTTTTTCAACCGCAAACTTTGTATAAAAATTTAAATTAAAATTAAGATAGAAAAGGGAGGCAGCTGGTCCTGGCCTTCACAACCAACCACCACCATGTGCACACATGAAGGATGAAGCTGTTGGCAAGTCAACATCATTATCTATTGCTCCTTTTTGCCAAAAACATCTATTTTTTGCGTCCCAACTCCTGCTGCCACATTCGTACGTACTCTATAAACGAAGCCGGGAAGCAACTCGACGACGACACAGAGCCACAAGGTAGCGATCACGATGGCCCCATCATCCTCGCTTCCCCACCTCCTCTTCCTCCTTGCCTTGACGTCGTCCGTCGCCGTCCTCGCTGCCGCCGGCAGCAACAGCGGCAAAGGCGGTGACCACGGCCTGACGCACATCCACCTGTACGTGCACGAGACATACACCGGCGCGAACGCCACGGCCACCGCGGTGCTGCAGTCGCCGCTGGGCGCCAACTCGTCGTTCGGGAGCATGGGAGTGGTGGACGACGAGATACGCGTCGGCCCAGACCGGTCGTCGCAGCTCGTGGGGCGGTACCAGGGCGTCTTCTTCGGCACAAGCCTGCAGCTGGGCAAGGGCTACGTGACGTCCATTGACCTGGTGTTCACCGCCGGCGAGTACAACGGGAGCACGCTGTCCGTGCAGGGTCCCTTGCTCGGGTTCACCGGCACCATCGAGCGCGCCGTGATCGGCGGCACCGGCAGGTTCAGGCTCGCGCGCGGCTACATGCTCTTCAAGATGATCAGCAAGCCCACGCCGGAGACGGACGTCAACGAGATCAATCTGTTCGTGCTCATGCACCCTGCTGGCAATTACTAGCTAGACACACCACCTTGAGAGTTGAGAATTGAGTGAGTGGCTGACAGCATTATTGCCTGATTGGGCAGTGGGTGAAGTGTCTATGTCCAAAGTTCAATCAACAATCCAACTTTTTCAGATTTGCTGTTTCTCTTGATGACAGCCTAAACATGCAATTCCCTTGTCCTCTGAGAAAAAAGGAGGCCAACCTTGGCCTGAATTGACGTGTTCTGTTTCTTGGCCAGAGTCAATCATCATTCATCAGCCTTTGCTTGTTCCTGTTGGGCTTCCTTCTCTCTGTGTTCCTCCTAATCCAATGATGAGCTGTCTACGGTCAGCAGATAGCCAGATAAAAATTCAGCTTAAAAAAATTATAGTTTTTTTTTAAAAAGAGTTTCCTCGACTTTTATTAACACGTTCACAACACAAAATGCCGGGGATACCAGCTTACAAGTCCAGGATCAAAGGAAACGACCGAAGCAAAACCAGGCTAAATTCAAAATATATTATTGTCTTCAGTCCTGGTTCCCAGCAATACTTAAAAAAATTATAGTAGCCAATCAAGCAATTAGTTTGCCTAATCCAAATAAGAAAACCTGCTAATGCGCAACTTCACCAGCGTACAATGGTACAAGAAGCTAGTATAACAACTAACAATTGTGTTGATTCATCTTTGTCATAGCTATGAATGAAGATTCTAAACCGTACAATGATTTAGTTCAGAACTGAGCCTCCTCCCTCCTGCTTTGCTGCTTCTATGATCTTGAACATCACAAATTAATCAGAATAAGAGGGTTCGGCGGCCTGCTTGCTTCTCTTCCACATCTCCATCCAGCTAGCTGGCAACCACAAGGTACGCGTCTCTGATCGCACGCATCTCCACAGCAGCATCCCGCATCGCCATTCGCTCTCTTGGCTGCTGCTTTGAGCAGGAGACACCGAGCTGGATCACTGAAACTAAGCACTCCTTGCTCCGGCTTCTTACTGTGGCAGCCAAATTGCTGGGTCGGCGATCTCCGAGGCTCCGTTGGGGAGAGCAGCTTCGGCGAACCTATGAAGGTCCAATGAGTCATTGAATATTTCGTCAGTAGGGCTCCTCCCAGTGAACATCTCAAGCAACAGTATCCCAAGACTGTAGACATCCCCAAGAGTCGAGACAGATCGACCCTCGCTGTACTCTGCAGATTCAAATTTCAGACATCATTTTATTTCGTCAGTGGATTCAGTACACATGCAGAGAATGATATGCATGGCAGAATGGAAGTTAGGGACTGAAGGTAACAAGATGAGTACAAGCTTCTGTTACCTGGAGCGACATAACCAATGGAGCCCCTCAGTCCAGTGAAGCTGATTGAATTTAGCAGAGTTTTACTAGTGTCATCAGAAAGGATTTTCGATATGCCGAAATCTCCAACCCGAGCACTCATATCCTCTGCAAGGAGGATGTTACTTGGCTTGAGGTCGCAATGGATGATTGGCGGCTGACACTGGTTGTGAAGATATTCTAGAGCATCCATGATGTCTACAGCAATGTCTAGTCTCTGAGCTAGGCTGAGTGTATTACTCACAGTGTGTACTTTAGATGCTGGATGCAGCCAATCATGCAGACTACCGTTTGGCATGAACTCAAAAACCAGAGCCTTGAATTCTTCACCTTGATGATTGATGCTTGAGCAACAGGTGATGATCTTTATGAGACAACGGTGACGTACCCTTCGCAGTGCCTCGCACTCGGCCACAAAACTTCTAGTAGACCCGGACTGTCATATGTTAAACACCTTTACAGCTGTGGCAATACCCTGATCATGCAAAGTGCATTTATAAACAGCACCGTAGCTCCCTTGTCCGAGCAAATTAGCCTCTGAGAAACCATCAGTTCCATTTGACAATGCTTGATAAGAAACCCTTTCGTACTGTTCATCAATTACTGTGGAAATGAGTTGGCTTGCATTTCTTTTTCTGGACCTCTTGTGGATCAAATGAATAAGAGCAACTAGTATACCTAAGAATACAAGTGCGCCGATTGATGTTAGGATAGCCGTAAGGGATCTTGACACATGCCTTTTGTTCTTCTCCACAGCAGCCATGGGGCATGGAGCTAAATGTTGTTGAGGGTCTCCACCACAAAGTTCATCATTTCCATGAATCGACAAGGCCGTTGCATTTGCAAAAACACCCCCTTTTGGCACTTCACCTTGGAGATCATTGAAGGACAAATCCAGTGTTGACAACAATGTCAGGTTTTGTAGAGCTGTGGGGATCAAACCTGAAAGGTTGTTATGTGCTAGATACAATTCTTGCAGGTTGCCAATACTAGCAAGGGCATCAGGGATACTACCAGACAGCTTATTCATGGTCAGGTTCAGTAGGGTGAGACCTTTTAAGTTCTTAAGAGATTGAGGTATAGTTCCCTCAAATGAGTTGTGATCCAGCAGCAACCGTTCCAGTGAAATGCAATTCCCAATACTGTCAGGTATGCTGCTTGACAACTGGTTTCCTGACAGAATTAGTTGGTTAACGTTTGCCAAGCTACCAACTTCAACTGGAAGTGGCCCAGACAATGCATTGTATGACAAGTCTAAGTACCAAGAAAGCCGAGGAAGTTTTAGCACCTCTTTGGGAATTGAACCATTGAGTCGATTTGTTGACAAATCAAAGACAAATACATTCTTCAAGTTTCCCAGGCTCCTTGGAATGGGCCCCTCTAGATTGCCATAGTATGCATAAAGCCTATTCAGCCGTGTAAGATTTCCTAGTGACTGAGGTATGAGGCCTGACAAGCTAGTGTTGTAAAGGCCCAACTCAACCAAGTTTTCTAGCCTACCAATGTTCTCCGGGATCGCTCCAGATATGAAGTTATTTGCCATCTCAAGTAATTTCAGACCAACCAAATTGCCGATGTCCGATGGAATGGCTCCAGAAATCCTATTGTTTCCCATGTAAAGATTTTCGAGAGTCGTCGAGAGGTTGGCAATTGAATCGGGCAGTTTACCACTGAAAGAGTTGTTACCAAGAATCAGGAGTTGAAGCTGACTGCAGTTCGTCAGGGAAGTGATGAACTCCCACCCTTGAGTCGTTGGCTTCTAGCCTGTTATCACCCAAGTCCAGGACAGTAAGACCTTGCAACTTCCCCAGAGCAGGAGGCACATGTCCAATAAATCCGTTTCCTGCGAGGCCAAGTTTTATGAGAGCAGAGAGGTTGGAGACCGAAGGTGGGATAGCTCCACTGAACTGGTTGTAAGAGAAGCTTAGAGTTTCTATGCTGGGAAGCCTGTCTCCGATATCAGCAGGGATAGTTCCAGACAGCATGTTGTATTCTACCCCGAAATTCTTGAGCGAGGACAGATTGTACAGGGACTGTGGAAGCACACCCGAGAGGGTGTTCCCAAAGAGAAGAAGGACCTGCAGACCTCCCATGCTGCCAAGCTCATGTGGTACCAGACCCTCGAGCTTGTTATCTGTCAGATCAAGATAGTCCAGGGACGAAAGGTTACCTAGTGATCCTGGGATGGCGCCCGTCAGGCTGCTGTTGGCCAATAAGAGTCCCCGAAGATGCGTGAGCTTGTTGCCGAGCTCGACAGGGATGCGCCCATGGATTTGGTTGCTGCTGAGGCTCAACACCAGTAAGCCGATGCAGGAGCTGAGGTTTCCGGGCAGCGTGCCGGAGAACGCATTGTAGCTCAGGTCCAGCACCTGCAGACGCGCTAGGCGGCCAATGCTCGCCGGGATCTCCCCCTGGAACCAGTTGGAGCTCAGGTTCAGCCTCCGAGGAACGTGAGGTTCCCGATGGCCGGGGAGAGCGCGCCGGCGAGCCCGTGGGAGGGCAGGCTCAGCGACACCACTTGGCCGCCGCCACTGCACGCCACGCCTTCCCATCTGCAGACGCTGGTGGTGCCGTTCCAGGAGGCCAGCACGCCGGAGCTGCTGCTGCCAGCGAACTCAGCCTTGAAAGCAAGCAGGGAGCGGGCTGCGGGCCTCGTCGCTGGCACTACCGTGCGCTCCCCAGGTGGCTACTGCAATCATGATGACGGTGGCAGCAAGCAGCAAGCTCATGACACGCATGGCCATGGTGGTGCTGGGCTGGAGCGTGGAGTAATCAATAAAGGTCTGCTGGTTGCCAAAGCCAAACAAAGGCAAGCCATATCTATTGAAAAAAAAAGGCTTTTCTGGTCAGAGCAGGGGAGCAACTTGCTGTGTTTTTTTAATCCTGATGGACGCGTGCTAATAATGCACGCAGCATGCAAATGCATCGCATCTGATTCGTGGTCTGGTGAGACGTCGCTGCACGCTGCTTCCTTCAATCTTTGATTTTCACATGGTCTTTCAACGTTTGTTTTCGGCTTTGCCAGTTTCTGGGGATTTTTTTTTCCCAGCTCCTAATCTGAGACACCTTCTATTCAGCTATATTCACAGAAGTACCCAATTTTGCTCTAGCAATTGGAGGCTGACATGGCAAGCTAAGTTCAGTTTTCTTTTTCTGTTTTCTTAGCAAACTAAGTGATTTCTGTTGGGATTCTGAGGTTACTGAACATACAGATACCAGCAGTCTAAAGTCTAAACCGTGGTAATTTCTATTATGGTCGATTTGCACCTTTCTTGGTAGCTGGGCAGTGTGTGCGTGTATGACACCAACAGATGTGTAGTTAACAGTGCAATTCTTTGTATGAACTTTTTAAAGTATTTTTGGGTTGTACAATTACCTCTCATAAACCACTATTATTCTAGAATAGTCCTACTTCAGAGTTTATTAATGCCATTCGACTAGGAAAACAAAGAAACACCATTGTTCCTTCTCATGAACACAACTATTAAAAAAACTGTTGTCATGGGCATAAAGAGAGGCGCCGTAGGGCGCAAGTGTCCTAGTTGGGCCTTAAGCCCCTTAGTGTTAATTAGTGTCTATCTTAGTTATTTATCTATAGGAATAGTACTATATTGTCTAGGCACAAGAGGTGTTAGTCCTATGTACTTTTTATATTCAGCTCATGGAGCACAATAAAAATCAAGCAATGAATTATGAAGAAACATTCTAGTCTCCCTTAAATCTCTCAAGCTCTTGGCAAAGCATAAAGCCTAGTTATCCCAAGCTCTTGGCAAAGCATAAGGCCTAATTATCCCCAAATATCCATCCACATAGCATCTAATTAACACTAAGAGAGACACTAATTAACACTAATGGGCTTAAAGCCCAACTAGGACACTTGCGCCCTACGGCGCCCCTCTTTATGCCCATGACAATTGCAAACAGAAGTATCATCTTTATAATGAAGTAATTTCTCACATAAGGGTATCTATAAAAAATCAAAACAATGCAAAAAAAAAAAGGTCAACAAAAAGCAAAGAGAAGTGGCCGGCGGCTGGTAGTCGGTAGTCCAGAGGCAGCAAATTAGCAAAAGACAATAATAGCTTTACATGAGAATAGATTAGGATTGGCAGCATGGAAGTGGCCAAACACAACTGTGTCAGTAGTAGATCCTGAGTAGCCACTAGCCAGGCAACGTTTGGTCTATAAATTTCACACAAGAAAACGGAGGTACAAGTCAAGCATAGGTATGCCAAAAATGGAGTACTTAAGTGATTGTACCATCAGTTCAGTTTGTAACTGTTTGCTGTCTGAAACCAGCAGTATTAATTCAGCATTTTTCAGATTCTGGAAGATATAAAAACATAATTTTATCCGCAGTTTACGTGTCCATGACTCCATATGTTGGGAACAACTAGACAGCACACATAACAGATGAACGAACAATATATTTCACATGCCTCTCAGAGTACAAGCATGTAAAACAGTACTTAAAATTGTACTATAATCAGACAAGCATATTATGATATCGATATCGCAAGTCTGACAGCAAACCTTTCTGGGATAATATAATAATAAAAATGCCAATGATTATTTGCTGATTGGACACTGACAATGACATTGTGATGTGCATCATGTGCTCTTCCCAGCATCCTCTATTCATAACATAGAAGCAAGATGTCAGTGACATGGGATAGTCTTGACCATCGAACCAGCTATAGATTCTTATCAAACTTACTTAGAGACTTATCTTCTGCATTAGCCCCATATTCCTTTGTACATATAGCTTTCACCAGTATCTTGGTTCTTTGGTTCTGAAATCATCCTTCACAACATCATCGGTATCTAATATAGAAGGCTCATTAAGCTTTCCTTGGGAATGAAGTCCATGAACCCTAATAGCCAATAGTCATTGATCTGGTACTGAAGAACTCTCAATCTCATAGATACCCATGGGGAAGAAAATACATTGTCCTTGAAGCGCATTTTTCCCCACCCGCACCCATGTGCATTTAATGCATACCCACTGGGATCTCCATCACCCTTTACAAACATCAACATGGCTATATCAACATTAGGATTTATATCAACACAACAAGACTTCAAAATACTAAACATAGACATCAATTGACCATGACATGTTAAATAGAATCAAATGTGGCTCGACATTTCATATAATTTTTTTATATGATATAAGATATGCACAGATCCAATGTCATATTTATCCACATCCCAAGTATGGGGATTAATAAGATCTGCCATGAAACAGTGGACGAGGCCATTGCCATCCCTACTAAGAAGTTGGCCTGTAACTGGCTTGATGACGGTGCTCTGTCATAAGCCATATGAGAGTTGTAAACTCGCCACCTATGCTAAGTTGTTTAGCATGTGACTCCCTGCTGCATCGGTTGGCCACATAGACTAGAATATCTGTCCACACATCTAAGGCTATTCGCAATGAGTCTTTCTTTTCGCTCTCCCTCTTGAGCAGTTTTTCTGCTAGACTGATCCCAAATCTTACACGAGATTTTATGCCAAATTTGTCCAACTTAGGCTGGTGATCGAGTAGTCTCTTGGCAAGTTGCTCTCTTCGTTGGATCCGAGAATCAGAGTTGGGGCCACCACCATGTAATTCCACGACCATTGTATAGACGATTGAAATCCAGCTTGCGGAACTGAGTGTGGGGGATGACTCATCAACAACACTTCTCCATTCATCAGCCAAAGTTTTTTCTGTCCGTTGGTATAACTTGATCTGAGCAAGGCCAGGTAGCATAGCAGGGCGTTCAACAAGGAGGAACATCAAGTAGTGGGATATTGCCTTGATTGCCCCTGCAACACTCTCTGTGTCCTTCGTCCTCAACTTCCCCAATTTTACGAGGAGGATATCAGTGGCAATGTGCCAGATGACGATGGCCTCTTGGACCTCAGCACCATGGTGTGCCTCATCGACCTCAAAAGCATGGCGCTTCAGTGCGACCTGGCCCCAATTCTTCCTAATCACCCCCAGTGTGTTTATTGTTTCATCTTCATTGATGGAATTTATATAATCCACCACATCTTTCTTGACTCTGTCTGGAATATTAACAGTCCAAACGCTGGAGCCTAGCATCCTAGCCCATATGCCGCGAAGAGGTCGGATTGTGCCCCAACGGGTGCACATGTCCAACATGCTGCACTGCCCCATAGTACCATGCCACCTCCTTGATAATCTGAAGTAGTCAGCAATCCTTGTAATGTAGGCTAGCCGGTGAAGGGAAACGACTACACGACGAAGCCGGTCCCACCTTCCCGAGCACAAGGCTGCATGCCGAAGGCCACTCCATTGCGTGGAGCATAGAAAGGCAAATGTCCATGTGGAGAATAGGGCTCCCAGCAGCGATATCATCTCCAGAAGCAAGGCACCACCGAACAAAGCATAAGTGATAACAACATCGATCCGGCTGTACCCAGATTTGATACTGAACCAGAACAGCAGGAGCGAGGTTGATACTATGAGCACTGAGATGATACGGATGCAGTAGCCAAACCAGGTGTGAACCATAGCTGCTTTGGTGTAGAGAATGTCATACATAAGAGATAGCTCTATCTCCATCAACGTCCACTTGTACTTTGTGTCTTGTTTTTTGAAGCCTTCAAGGACTCGACCAAGACCACCATGGTTACTTCTAATATTTGAACCTTCATCATCAACTGAAGAATCAACCATGGCAGACTTACAAACATGGAACAGGGCATGAGCATGCCGTTTAAAGAATTCTTCTTCTTGGGCAGTATCCCCCTTGAATCCACACAGAGGGGTCTCATACTCGAGGAAAAAATTGCAGTTGGCCAGTGCCTCTGTCTTCACTGATTCACGGATGATGCTGAAGCTGGCATTCCTGAGAGACCATGTCCTCTCCCAGAACTTGACAGCTCCAACGCCCATCATAAAGGCAGCGCCCATAACGAACAGGGTCCCATGGTCGGAGACATGCTTGTAGAGGACATATCCAGTTCCCAGCACCTGTGCAACAAGAGTTAAAAAGTGGCGCTCCCAGAGCTTGTTGTCCTCCAGGGAGTAGGCAGTGATGTTGTCTGGGCCGCCGAGGTGCAGGAGGAGGAAAGGCGCCCAGTACGCCACCAATTGGTGCTCATGCGGAGCACTGCTGATGGCGAGGTTTCCCAGAGCGTATGTTGTGGTGTAGTCAACCAGCTGGTATGCCAGCCAGAGAAAGCCCATCTTTACGCCACCGTCTTTATGCCGCCGGACACCAGCAAAAAAGAGCAGGACAAGCTGCTGCGTGAGGCTAAAGACCACAAGGAACTGGGTTTCCCATCTATTCCAAAGGTCCAGCAGCCATACCAATGTTAATCCTGCCTCCTGCACTGTCTCATCAAACAACAATGTGCAGAAAATATGAGTGCGGATAAATTACATTCAATCCATAGCAAACTTGTGGCATGCGTATACTTACTTCGGGAGCAGTCCTAGTAACTGGTGACCAAAATTTGTCAAGCACCCAGACGGAGGCAGGCAGAAGTGATTGGTACCTGTAGAGTAGCAAGCAGGCCACTAGGGCAGGTTATATGTTATTGTCATATTAGGTACAAGATAAATTTTTTACTGTTGGGATTCCACGACGCCATGTTAGCATAAAAAAATAAATTCATACAGAGCTAGCAAGCAGGACACTTGGGGATGTTATACATTATCTTCTTATTAGGCATGTAGTTTTTTTCATTATTGGGATTTGGAAGTGGCTGTCAGCATACAAATATAATCATGCATAAATATGCATTCCGCAGATGAACCATACTGTAGAGCAATCAGGCCACTTGGGGATGTTATACATTATCTTCTTATTAGGCATGTAGTTTTTTTTCACTATTGGGATTTGGAAGTGGCTATCAGCATACAAATATAATCATGCATGAATATGCATTCCGCAGATGAGCCATACTGTAGAGACAAAAAGCACAGATACCTGAATGATTCCAAAGCTTCAATCAATCAGTGGATGCAATTCAGGATGGAGGCTGGGGGTGGTTGGTGCTACAAGTACACAACTGCAGGCTGGCAAGTTATGCCGGTAACTCTCTGGATCAGTTTTAGACATAAATATTGCACCTGGGCCACACCTTCCATTCGGGCTTCTGAAGCTACATGTGGCTCCATATGTTGGCAGCAGCTAGACACAACGACACATAAAAGAGAAACAAGATATTTCATATATACTTCAAAATTTCATATTAAGAGCATGTAAAACATTACTTGCAATTGGACCATGTCAGATCTTAGAAAAAATATATATACCTTGGTATTGCAAGTATGAGCAAAACTTTCAACGATAGCATGATAGCAACGATTCTTTAGTCCTTGTTGATAACTGTTTTCAGCCCAGGATGTGGCTGTGGTAGACAAGATTTTTTTGCTTTAAAGCCAGAAACCTTGGCTGTGCTCAGTTGTGCTCGCTGCAGCTGCAGCAACCAGTGAGCAGCGGCTACAGAAGCTGCAGACAGCACAATGCCCTGGTGCAGCCAACTAGCAGCAGCTGCAGCCAGAGGTCACCAGCTGCTTTAGAGATGCAGCAATTCAAATATGGCAAGAAGCAAATATAGTGACCATTAGCTTGTTCTTCAGTGGAAGATAACTAAAAAGAGGCCAAACTGTCCCAGCAGATAATGAACATAGTTCAATACATATTGAACACCAGACTACTATCAGGACAAAAACAAAATGCACACATGACACAGCAACGACACAATAAAAGTCCAGTCTGAACAGAGATACACCACAGAAATTAACCATAGCTTGCATGTTACATCAATAATAAATTTACTAGTTACTACTGTTATAACCAGGGAATCAGCAAATCATATATTGTCACCAAGGGAAGTTATTCCTGCTGAACCATATAATCCAGCAGTTAGACAATGAAGGGCACTGCCAATATCGTCATTGTTAGTTTCCGCTAACTAATTGCACTGGAGTCATTTTGTTCACCTGTGACTTGTCTGACAAAGGTGGAGAGCATGAGTGCATGACGATGTCGAGGAATAAGCTAGTGTTGTCACCGTTCAGTGGCACGTCTGAAGATTCAGTAGTTAATCAGACTGAATAGTTGTCGTCTGATTGTAACTGATATAATTCTATAAATTGACACCTTTATCAATAATAACGAATTCCTGCAAGAAACTTGTAGGCATGGACTATTACAGGAACAATTCAGAGACTAGAAATTCTACAAACATGTCCTACACATAACTGGGAAGGGCAAGTAACAAGTCCAAGTAGCCAATGACTAGAAGAAAATCGACAGACTGCAGCCAGTAATAATTAAATATGAAACAAGCAAATAAAGGAGTTAATAAGCAAAAACATGCCCAATGCAAATTTATATATACATGCTACAATAACTCATGCACTAATTCAGTTCTAAAATCAATATATAAACGCCTACCGAACATTTTAGGGTTTTTACTTACAGAGCTAGATATTCTTATTTGGGCTCCATGTACACTGCTAAACGAGTGGAGCCACCATCATGACTATGTCCCTTCACCTCCTTTTCAATGGCTTTGACCAGTCCACCGCCTCAGCCGGGATTGCTACAAAAGCATTTGGGTATCTGGGTATAGCCATCAAATTAATTTGGGCATCTGGGTATAACCATCAAATTCATTGATATGCGCAAGAGAATGTATTACAAATTAATTTTATATGTTATGTATTAAAAATCACTCTAGCAATTGTCGCTGGTTCTAATACACTATAGCATTAGTGCAACATTAGTTGAGTGGATCATAACGTTATTGGGCATTTAGGTATTTGTGTCACTGTGCTGAATGTTGACAAAGTCTCTTGAGGTTACATAATGAGGTTACTAAGCTGATTGTTATTATCATCTTGCAAGGAATAAAGGTGATGAGGTCTTAAACTTCAATTTATATGTGCATCAGAAAATGCATGTAACTCTATGCGGCAAGCCTGTCTTGGTTGTACACTTGGACTAGAGGAAATTCTTCCTTTGATATTAATTGATAGATTCTGAAGTTCTTTGAGTGCCCTTTGAATCCATTGGCAACATTCTTTTGCATTTTACCTTTCCCTATGTGTCCCAGACTCCCAGTCCCTTGTGCATGTGGATTATTGTGCTTGCTCATAAGACTTGTGTGCTAACAAACTCCAACCAATTGTTTGCCTTGGTGTGGTTAACTGCATATGTCATTAACATTATCGATCATAATGGTTCTTTTTTTTCTTTTCTAGAACACGCCACTGGCAAACAATCATAATGGGTTGATTATTGTGCTTGCTCATAAGACTTGTGCAGCAGGAAGACATGTGGGCCCAGCTTACCACCAAATGAAGAGACCAGCTGGACCAGCAATAATGATTATAACACAAGTTATTTGTTTATATGATTCAACAGGATGATAGTTTACCACAGGTAGATGCATACTACGCCTGGAGGATTTTGTTATTGTTCAAATCGTAAGTCTGAGATGAAATTTGTTGCAGCCATTGCCATTGCCAGTTAAGGTATGTATTACATACATATGAAATTAAGTATTAAACAATGTAGGAACTATTTTGGGTGTAAATTAGAGAACCTGTAATTTAACAGGGGCTAGACAACAAAGGGCAGACCAATATCCAGTGGAATATTTGTGCAACACATAAGCATACTAGAAAACGAGTGTTAGTAATAATTTTGATGGCTCCTATGATAACATTTTACAAAAGCATACAGGAAAGAGTATTGAGAGGATACTCGCTCACCTTGAGCCCTTGACGGTCCGGTGCCTTAGTCTGCGCAGAGGAGCCAAGAGCCGAAGAGTGAGCGGAGGTGCGGGGTCGGAGCCGAGGAGGACGGAGGCTGAGCTGAGTACAGGCCGGAGGCCGAGGTACGGCCGTGCGTGGCTACAGTCGCCGCGCCCAGGAGCAATCGCCGCTGGCGGGGAACTGGTGAGGATGGCATTTCTGAATCGTTTCGGCGCCCTCCTGGCGCCGAGTGGCGGAGGGAGGAGGCGGCGGCAGCGCTCGACCTCGCAGGTAACCCTAGAGAGGCGACTCCCGATCGAAACTCGATACCGGCAGACGGCAGCCGGGGCTGGGAGCCTGGGAAGGCCGGGGACGGGGAAGACCGTTGCCGTTGCCGTTGCCCGTGGCTCAGCGCAGTTGGGCGATGCCGAGAGCGCTCCAGGAGCCTTTTGGTGCTTTCTTTTTTTTTCCTTTTTTACAAAAAGAGCCTTTTGTGTATTACATTAAATAAATTAATAGATAGGAATAGAGATTTTGGTTGAAAAAATATCTTCTAATAGTTTCTTTAGCTAAATCATATTGTTATCTAGTTAGCGAAAGATGAAGAACAAAGGAGTCATTACAACATATAAAGAAGTTTCTTTTTTTGTTGAACTTACCATATAAAGAAGGTTGGAAGATAAAAAAAAAGATATAGAAAATAATTTTTTTTAAATGGCTCTTTAAATGAAGAATAAGAGAGTGAGTTTAAAAGATACTTTTGAAAATGCTCTTTGATTTCATCCATGATTTTGGTGACGGTAAGTGGTCTGTTTGAAGTTGGAACAATGGATTTGGCTAATATGAGGTTTTCCAGTTATTCTAAATAAATCTCAAATAACCATCCATAAAATGCAAGTATAGAAAATGGTGGAACTTACTATTCCCACCTTAAATGTACATGTAAATTATACTGCTATGATAGTATTTGAGAGGCATTAATTACACCTTACACGGAATCCTCTGAATTAAGCTCGCCCTTTCATAACAATCTTCTAGTTTCGCACCCACACGCGCTGACGCTCGTGCACCCACACAATCGCACAAGTCCGAGAAACCTGCACGCTTGCCTATCTCCCTCCTCTCATGCACGCGTCCCGCGTGACAGACAGTGCTGGCTCGCTTGTCGGCCGCCGCCGCCGTCGTATAAGAAGACGACGCGCGCCGCCGTCCTAGTTCCTCAGACGCAAAGGAGACCCGAGGCCGTCATCTCATCTGCAGCAGTGCGAGAGACTGCGAGCAAGCAGAAGATTCCGCGTCCACGAGGTGCGGTGGAAGACGATGGGGATGGCCGCTGGACGAGCGGCTGCAGTAGTGGCGGCCATGGTGGCGTCGGCGGCGGCTGTGCTGCTGCTGCTGCTCGCCGGCGGCGCGTACGCGGACGACTGCTACGACGACTGCTTCAGTGACTGCATGCCCAGGTTCAATAACCAGCAAGACTACTGCAGCTACGCCTGCGACAAGGTCTGCAATCCTGATGCTGATGCCACACCACAGCGTCCCCTCGCCGACGTGGGGCCAGCAGCGTTGGCCGACCACCGCCACCCGTTGGGCAAGGAGCAGGACGCTGTCCGGCCGGCGGCGCTGCCCGACCACCCCTTCCAAGAGACGCACGGCGGCGGCGTCGAGCTGGTGGGGGAGCCGGACCCAGGGCACGCCGTCCGTCCGGCACGTGTCCCCGTCCTTCCCTGAACGTCGTCGTCGGAGCGAGAGCGATGCTAGCGCTCCTGGTCCTCCGGCCAACGGCGAATGCCACCCGTGTATGCTCGTGGCGCAATGTATGTTAAGCACTAGAGGAAGTGTGTGCTGTGTGCCTGTGTCAAATATATGTACAATTATCTCACGTTTATGCAAGGGTATCAGTGTCAATTTGATGAGTGATTGTCATGTTCGAACAGATCGAGGAATGCATACAGCAGAGCTTTGTTCTGCAAGTGCACCAAGTATGCCAGTGGGCGGTGACAATACTCTAACTCATCATCTCCCAGTTGGCTAGTTCACGTGTCTTCTAAATTGGAGCAAGAAAATGTAGAGAAATTATCTTCGATACATAATCAGAAAATGGATACGAATTCTCTGTTTGAATAAAGACGTCTCATCCAAGTTCAAAAGATATTACAAACTTGTCTAACAATTAGCCCCCATGAAGCAAAGCCTGCAATCGGCTTCTGAACCTATATGCTGCTGCATGTGTTGGCAAAAACTAGAAACAGCCAAACATAGCAGATGAACAAACAAACATTTGCTGATTTGCACATTTTCGTATATGTATACTTCATAAAACAAGCATGTAAAAAAGCAGTACTTGCAATTGGATCTCATCAGATATTTAAAAGAAAGTCTAAGCAAAACTTTCTGAGAAAGTATAATGTCAATGACTCTTTAGTGATTATTCTTTTTAGCCCAAGGCGTAGCTATTGTTTTTAGCCATAGACAGGAACTTTTGCTTTCTTTCAATCTGTAAAAACCTAGGATGTCCTGCTCAGATTATAGAACCAAGACCTGACAGCAACTATCTATGAACATTGAATAGTCCTGATCGATGATCCAATTTTAGATGCTTCCCTGCCATACTTGTGTGCCCAGGTTATAGAACCTAGGATCCTCTGCTCAGATTACAGAACCAAGACCTGACAGAAACTATCTACGAACATTGAATAGTCCTGATCGATGATCCAATTTTACATGCTTCCCTGCCATACTTGTTGAGTCATCTTCAGTGGCAGCCCCGTCTTTCTTCATATGCATAGCTTTCACCAGTATCTTGGTCCTAGGCTCTGGAATCATCCCTCTAGACTTCATTGTGGTGTAGTACTGCAGAGCTTCATCGAGCTTGCCTTGGGAATGAAGGCCATGAACCATAATAGTAAATGACCGTTGATCTGGTCCTGACCCTCTCCTCTCCATCTCATCCCATACCTGTTGCACCCCCTTCTCATATTTCCAGTTGATATAAAGGTTCAGTATTAAGTTGTATGTATCAGAATCCAATTTACAGCCGGTTTGCTCCATCCTCTGCATCAAAGCAATGACATCTTTGGGTTTCTCAGTCGTCTTCAGAATGTAGGAGTATGTCCTACTGTTTGGAGAGCAGCCCTTTGCTTCCATTTCATCCAAAAGTTCATAAACTTTTTCCATCCTTTTTATCTTGCATAAGTATTTTATCAAAGTGTTGTAGGTAGCCACATCTGCTTGACAAAACCGGTCATTCATCTCACCAAAAATCTCAAGTGCTTCTGAAATCCGTTTCTTGAAGCACAGCTGGTCGATGATACAATTGCAAATCGCGACATCAGGATTAATCCCTTTCTCCCACATGCTTTTGAACAGCTTCACCGCGGCACTAATCTTGCCATTTTTGGCCAGCGCATTTATGAATGTACCAAAGGTGAACAGGTCTCTTTCAATCTTGGATGCAATGATATCGTTCCATATCCTTTGAGCGTCTCTCAGGCTTCCCTTGACACACCAACCGTTCAGTATAATGTTCCAGCTCTTTGTGACATGCGGGAACTCATTTTTCTTCTCACGGAACAGGGCCTCCGCCTCCTCGACATGCTTATACCGGCACAGCGACATCAGGAGTATCTGGAACCCGACCAAGTCGAGCTCAAACCCGTAATCCTTCCTCAGGTAGAACACCGCTATCGCCTCCTGCACCTTGTGCGCACCCGCGTACCGGTTCAACAGCACGGCGAACATCTTATTCGTCACCACCACCCCACGCCGCTCCTCAGGGATCTCATCAAACAGCTGCCTCATCTGCCTGACCTTTTTCATCCGCCCAAGAATGTCCAGCATCTCGGTGTAGGCCCTCGACCCGTGGGCGTACCCCGGCAAGGTTGCCGCCCAGTTAAAGAACGCCAGGGCGACCTGCCAGTTGGACCGCTGCTTCTGGAGCACCGTGAGGATAATATCCTCATCCATGTGGACCGCGAACCGACCAAGAGAATCGCTGAGATCAGCGTTCTCAGAACTTGTGGTCTTGAGAACCTTCAGTACTTCACTGGCGTAGACGTCAGTGGGACGATCTGGCATGCCGGCAGTGGCGTGGCAGAACCTTGGTGACCCAAGAAGGTTTCCACTTGGAACGACAACCTGGCGAAACGGTGAAGGAAAGCCCATGGAAGGTAGGAACCCCTCTGCAGCATTGCGTCGAACGGCTGGTGGGCAGTGCCAGCCAAGAACGCCAAGCCTCCTGAGAACTGCGCATGAAACACCAGCATCGGCAGCGAGTTAGTCCCCGCCTCGAGAGAGCAGAAATAGGAAATTTTCGCCATTGTAGGATCTCATCGCGTGAGCGATGAACTCGTTGGAGAGTAAGAGTTTCTCCGGGGAATGAGAGGAGGAAGGAGGCGGGCTCGATGCGTACCGGAGAAGGGCTTGCTGAACCTGCAGGCGGCGGCGGCGAGGACCGCGGACTCGAGCCGCGGCGGCGGCATCGTGCTACAGGAGTACCAACGGTACCGCCGCGGCGAGGGCCAATTGAGCAGTAGAGGTACACTTCCAGTTCCAGACAGTCAAATCGATGGAGGCCAGAGGCACGGGGGTGCCGGCGGAGGTGGCGGCCTCGAGAATAGAGTTCCCAGAGATGGCGTGCCGCGTTTCCGCAGACTGGAGAAGGCCACGGCGCCGCGCGGGCAGCGTGCCGTCGGCGCGTGCGGCTCAGTTGCCGAGCGGGCGGACGGCGGTGGCGGCTGGGCGACGGCGAGGGCGGCGCGCAGTCACAGTCTCACAGGGGAGAAGGATGGGAACAGGGAGAGCTCTCGCTTTGCTCGGCTTTCTGGCTCGGGCCTCGGGTCCAAGATTTCTGTGTACAGAATGGGCCGGCCCGTGCCAGGAGAGCTCTCGTGCTGAACTATGACATACACAGCCCACCAGAGGTCCAGTGAAAGTGGGGGCCCACGTAACCTGACTGCTCGGGAATCAGCCCAGTCGCCCGCAAAACCACCATGCGAGCGCATGGATTCTCATCTCCTATGGGCAACAAGAAATATTATGCAACATCACAAGAATCCACGGGCTGCCAATGACATATGTGCAGGTGAGAAGATGAAACTCACGACTTGGACCTAGGAGCAGCAATGATCGGTGGGAGATTGATGTTCTGTACCTAGGAGCAGCAGCAACCGTGGACTTGACGACCTTCACCGGGGAGCATCGATCTCCAGGGCAGGTACCGATGGATCTCAACTGCGGCGGCGGCCGAGAACCACCGTGAAGGGAGACGACCCCAAAAGAAACGCGCGCACGCGTGACGGGAAGAAAATAATTCGCGGCAAATCAGTGTTGGGTCCACAATTTTTGGTAAATGCAAAGTCAATTTGCATAACTCTTGGAGATGTCTTTCTTTTCTCCTCTCCATTTAGTTTTCAGACTTGGCAAACTACAACAAATGCAAAGTCAAAATTGCATGATTGTTGGAAATGCTCTAATATCGTTTGATTCTATGAGACGTATTGTAACATGTGACACAGCGTCTCCATGGTCGTCGCTGCTACGATGGTCCTCGTCGTCAACGACGCCTCTGCCAAGGTATGTTCCAATAAAATAAATCCTCTCCGCTGCAGCACGGATCTCCCCTCCTATGCCTCCGCTCCATCTTCCTTGCGCCACCGCTAAGATTTGCGCTCCACCGATCCGCTTCCACCGTTCTTCGTCTTCGCCTCCAACACTACTATGCAGCCATCCACCCTGCTGATGCATGTTCCAACGAAGCAGCTCCTCCTCCGACGCTTGCTCGACGTCTTCGCCTCCACCTGGGAATCGACTCCGAGCTTCATCTTATACCTCCGACGACGACAACAAAAGTATCATTCGGTCGCCGGAATGCTCTACCTCAACGGCTTCGTCGACCCACCCTTAACCGGCGCTTTGCGCGGTCAATCCATCCGGGTGTATGCGCCATCGACGCCTCTGCGACCCTTCACCGGCAAACTCGTCGTCGTCACCGTCTCCGATGAGGATGTTGTATCTTATCCGGTCACAGGACCTGCTTGTAATATGGTCTCCTTTGGAGGACCTTGGTGTAAAATGGTTGCTTAATATATAATATATATGTAGTTGTTAGAAAAAACATGTGACACAATTGTTAAATAGTTTTATAACCTTAAGTCATCTAGATGACCGCATAAGGCCACGTGCTTGTAGGAGCGCTTGCATGCGGTTATCGCTTTTTTTTTTTTTTTTTGCCACCGTGGAGGCTAACAGGGGCGCTCCAAGTTAAGCGGCCGGCGCTTCTGCCTAGATTAGTTCCAAAAACAACGGTTATAGCATAGATTAGCGCCAAAATTAGTTTATTCCATTGTAGGTTTGTGCTGTATATGGCCTAAGAAGTCACGTTACAACACACATGCATGTTTGCTAGTTAAAAAAAGGGAAAATTAGCTGTGGGACACTTCCCACTTTCGAAATCGGATGCTACACACCTTCACTTACGAAATTGGCTATAGGACACTAAAAATGGGAGCACATTTCCAATTGCTGAAAGACACTCTCATTGTCCAGCAGCAAATGTGCTCCCACTTTTAGTGTCCTATAGCCAATTTCGTAAGTGGAGATGTGTGGCACCTGATTTCGAAAGTGGAAAGTGTCCCACAGCTAATGCATTGTCGTCGTCTCGGCTGATCGTTGCCATGAGCGGAGGCGGGGAGCAAAACTCTTGCATCAACACGTTGTCGTTTTATCCCTTCCCCAACAAGTACGCCACACCAATCCTACCTCGCACTAACACGCCGCCTTCCATTGCTGCCCCAACCAGTACATCGCGCCTCACCCTCACGTGTCCAGGGACCCTGCTTGGCAGTACCGATCACTACTCCGACCAAAATCCTCACCTCCATGCTCCGAACTAGTACGACAACCCTGCTTTGACGTCCCTACCATCATCTCGGTCTCACACGCTACCTCAGTTTGGATAGCTACCAACTTAGTCTTGCCTCCTAGTAACGTACTGCGTTTGGCTTTAGGCCTGCTCCGCCTCCACATCATCCACCACCACCGATGTTGTTGCCACATGGTAAGCACCGTTTGGAAGAGCAGGAGCATTCAGATTTTGGAAGGATCAAAAGGGTGACAAGGCTGGTGGCATACATTACTGTATTGGATTTCTTTGCTAAGCATCCAACAATTAATTGAGACCTATCAGTCGAAGGTGGGTTCTTCTTTCAGCAATATCCCACAAAGTCAAAGAACCAAGACAACAACAATTGGAGCATTTGTTTTGGATGGTTTTGCCGAGTTCTTTTTTGGATAACATGTAGTGGACAGAAGTTCGGAGGTCATTTTGATCTGATTGATATGCTACTATCAGAACAAGCTCCATATCATGTCACAATTAAGAATCATCAAAGCATGTCAGCTACAAAGTTGAACATATGCAAGGACTTGGAGAAGCTAGTGAATAATCTACTGATGACGATGATATGGAGCTGACATGGACATTTGTTGGATTTTTTTTCCTTTTACTAGTGAACATGGGTATGTTGCTATATTTCTCAGCATCTCATTGTTCATGGCTCTGAAGAGAAATTGACATGTAACCGGAGACTAAGCTCAATACTCACTCTAACTCGATGCGAACTTGGTGAAATAGGCTTTGATGACTGATGATCTTTCCAAATCGATGTCTGGAGGCCTGATAGATGAATTAAAGTCCTTAGTGTCATCATATTTCATAAATTTTGAGTGTGTGTCTTGGTCAAGAGTTTGTAATAAGGCAGCTCAAGAGCTCGCGGTTATCGGTGCGAGAAGCATTGAAGGGGAGGAGTACATTTGAGCCCCCACCTTGGTTGCACGCCCCAACTTGGATGCTCCATGCTTCTCACTGCCTTAAGCAAGCTTCATGCAAGGAATCTCAGGCTTTGGAGCATCCTATCCCTCCATTCTAAGGTGGTTTGATCCAAGAGCTCAAGATGGAGATGGCGCGGATCGCTGACATGGCACTTTGGGTGGCTCCAAGCACTACACCTCTAATATAAATGCCCCCTCATTTCCTCTCATTCAAGACATACTACAACACAAGCGAGAAGCTACTCCACTCTTTTAAGATACTAGGAGGACTCCCCACGCGTTGCCGCGGGTATTCCAATAGAATTTTGATTGCATGGAGAGTAAATTTAATTAGAATAGTAAAAGATTTACCTTGATAATGACACATGTGCTATATACGGTTCTAATCATAGAGAAATACAAAAGCTATTAGTTGTAGAAATTACTTGAAACTGTTAGTTGTCGCGGATACTAGGAAGACCCAGAGCCTTTTGATTAAAGGGTGCAAAGGGTGATAGGGCTTGTTCATTACTATGTACCCATTCTAGAGTTCTTCGATTGTACCCACCGACTGAACTTTACAGCTTCAAGTTTGGTTCTTTTTCGGTTCTATCCCCGTAGAATCTGCCACATCCAAGACAACAACAGCTGGAGCCTATGTGTTAGATGGCCTCTTTTCAGCCCTGTTTGCTTCCCATGCAGTGATGAGAAGTTTTGGAGGTGAATTTGAGCCTGAGCATGTCCTTGTTTCGGTACATGCTCCGTACCATATAGTGATTCAGAAGGAGGCCGACAAGTTTGCTAGTGAGATCAACATATGCAGAGACTTGTTCAAGGTAGTGGATACTTTTGTGCTTCCAGGATATGGCCAAGAGGGTTTTAGGCCTCCATACGTGGATGATTTCATTGAATAGGTGAGGCTTCTAGATGTTCCAAATATAACAAACAGACAGTGGCACAAGGCGCGGTGGGTCATAAAAAATCATCCCCTCCTAGTTCAGCCCACCAAACACAGATCGGTGCTCGAAGATTTCTACAAATTCTATAAGACAGATCCTCTAGTAGCAGCTGAGCTTTTTCACAACCTGAGTGGTCCGCGCTATGCAAGGTGGCACGTCAAGATTGCCTGTGACGATGCCCTTCTATCAAAGATGTATTGGAACGGAAGAGAACACCGCTATCCTCCAGACCATTCCAGAGGAACTATGCTGATATAATCTATCATGATAAAGAAAAATCCAAATACAATCCGCTATACTAGCGAACATGGCTTTCTTGGAGTTTTTTTGCGCCATTTTGTTGTTCATGGACCTGAGGAGGCAGTGTTAAGTTTAATTCTCGCGTGTGCTTAATTTTATTTTTGCCCGAATAATAATTATAATTAGTGCTAACACCTTTTTCTTTTTAACTATTTAGGCTGAGCCTGAAGTGGCGTTGGTATGTAAAACCTTTTTACTAAACACATTTTTTTAAAACGTTTAGTTTTATGAACTGGATTTGGAAGAACTAGATTTGATCATAGAATATATTTTGGACACTTCCTGGCCACATTTCTTCATGAACTGCTGGAGATCACATTCCATTATGATATGTAAGTGAACTCTTATGCGTGCATCCATTTCGTTTTGTTTGATTGCGGTGCTTTGCAACAGGGTAGCAGATTCATAATTTTCCATTTCAGGGTCAGGAAGTTGCTTAGTGCCTATTCTGATAGGATGTCAGTACAAGCTGCGGGATGAGGGATGGAGGATGGCCGCACATCGGATGGTTAAGACTATCCGCAGCAGGGTACTGGAAACCTTACTCCAGTACCCCGGTACCGTAAAAAAATGCTGCAGCGGGATACTAGGAGGCTTCCGCCATCGTCCCGGACGAACGCTCGTCCTGGCTCTGCCCCGTGCATACGGACCATACTGGAAGCCTTCCGCGGGCCCACGTCCCAACTGCCACGAGGAGAGAGAAGGCGCGGCGCGACGCTGGAGCCGAAGGCCGCACCGTCGAACGGAGGCAGCAGGCCGGAGAGAGATGGCGAGGCCGGCCGGAGAGAGAGGACGCAACCGCGCTCGCCACCGGAGGAGATGCGCCCCGCGGCCCGGCGGCGGAGGAGATGCGGCCGGCGCCCGGCGGCGGAGGAGGCGCGCCCCGCTGCCCGGAGGCGGAGGAGGCGCGCCACGCGCTCCGGCGGAGGAGGAGCCGCGCCCCGCGGCCGGCGGCGGAGGAGCCGCGCCCCGCGGCCCGGCGATGGAGGACCCGCGGCGCTTCTGGATGGGAACGGGAAGAGACTGGATGAGGAGAGAGTGACCGGGGAGAGGAGAGAAAAAGAAATAAAATTCTGATAAGTGGGCCCCACTGCGGGTAGTTGGTATAGAGTATGGGATATTGTGGATGACGGCTGCGGGAGAAATTGATATGGAGTATGGAATCTTGATGACGAGGACGAAAGATTCTTTTTGAGGAAGAATTTGGAGTACGACGAGTGCGGATAGTCTAAGGTAATATGCCAACAGTGAAGGTGGGGCCCATGTAACCTGACTGCGCGGGAATCATCCTGTCCGATCGGACGGGAGTCGCCCGCCGACCACCATGCGAGATTGCAAGCGTTGGGTTACTGAAGTTTTTTGAACCATCAAAATTGTTATATCCTTTTGTGTACCTCTTGGAGCGTGCAAATCCTAAAATTTCATTGTCCTGTTTCAATTGCATTTCAGGCCGTATACATTTATACGATAAGAATCAAACATGTATCTCTAATTGTGCTTAATTTTTTGGCACGTGGCAACTAAGTACACAAACCAGTACAATATGTAATCTCATCACAAATTTATTGATACCTTTTATTAAATGATAAAAAAGTAAATAATGTAGTTATGTTCTCACTTTCTTGGTATTCATCTACTATTTCTAGAATTTTTTGGGACCTCCTAGATGGCGCCAACCATATTTTTTTTTAAAAAAAAAAAATCATAAAAGTTGTTTTTTTTACTTTCTCCAGCTTTGATTATGAAATGATTTTTTTCATGCTTTTAAGAATAAATTGATTCTTATGAAATTTTTATATTATTTTTATAAAATCATTAGGCTCCATGTGTTAATTTCTTTTGTTGTACATCGTATTTCTTATATTTTGAAAAATGTTCTTCATTGTTCCCTTCTCGTTTTTCCATCATGAGGTCGCTCCTCCCCCGAGAATGCCGCATCATCTAGGAGAAAGACGGCGGAAGATGTCCTTCACGAACCACGTTACGCAGGCGTACGCACCCTTCGAAGTTCGCACCATCTCTATGCGTGTATGAAGAGAGCTTCACCAAAAGATTGGGGTACGCATGAATAGAGAAATAGAGCTTCAAAAAAGATAGGGGCGTTCTTTGTCTTTTACCATAGCTTAAAATGTTTCTATTTATTTATGGATTGAAAGGATTGTTGGTAAGTGTCGTTTGGAAGAGCAGAGCATTTAGATTTTGGAAGGATCAAAAGGGTGACAAGGCTGGTGACATACATTACTTTATTGGATTTCTTTGCTAAGCATCTACCAGGTTCTTCTTTCGGCAATATCCCACAAGGTCAAAGAACCAAGACAACAACAATTGGAGCATCTGTTTTGGATGGTTTTTGTCGAGTTCCTTTTTGGAGCACATATAGTGAACAGAAGTTCAGATATACTAGTTTCAAAACAAGCTCCATATCATGTCACAATTAAGAATCAGCCAAACATGTCAGCTAAAAAGTTGAACATATATAAAGACTTAGAGAAGCTAGTGAATAATCTAGGGATGACAACATATGGCAAAGGTCGTAACAGACCGTGTATTTAGAAAAAAAATGTTGCTCGGGTAAAAAACCGACGTTCAGGGGCAACACCTTAGCAGTAGCACATAAGTCGATGAATCATCAAGAATCACCGACTTTTTGTTGAGTTAGGGAAAAAGATAGTTGCTCGATGAATTTTTAAAAGTTCTATAAATCACTAGATCATACAGCAGTAGCCAAGCTTTTAAAAGAGATAAGCAGTAGCATATAAGCTAGGTGGCATGTAATGCTCCAAAAGACAATTTTCTATCCACTACCTACTAGAAAAGGAGGGAAGGATTGTGTCCAGAAGGTCATTTTGAGAGAAATTACATTGAAAATTCGTGTGATGGTAAGGACATTCCTGATTTTTCCCCTTATACTAGTGAACATGGGTAGGTATCTTGTTGTATTGTTGCGTCATCTTGTTGTTCATGGCCCTAAAGAGGCACCCTTATGTAACTAGATATTAAGCTCAATACTCGCTCTAACCCCTAACTATAGTAACACTATTACATCTTACAGATGCAACGTTGGTGAAATAGGCTTTGATGACCAATGATCTTTCCAATCGATGTTCGGAGGATTCATAGATGAATTAAAGTCCTTAGAGTCGTCAAATTTCATATATTTTGGTGTGTGTCTCGGTCGAGAGTTTGTAATAAGGCAGCTCATGAGCTTGCCATTGTCAGTGTGGGTAGTATTGAAGGAGAGGAGCACATTTGAGCCCCAACCTTGTTTGGCCAACCCAACTAGGATGCTCCATACTTCCCACCACCTTAAGCAAGCTTCATGCAAGGAATCTCAAGCCTTGGAGCATCCTAGCCCTCCATTCTAAGGTGGAATGATCCGAGAGCTTAAGAGGAAGGTGGCGTGGATCGCTGGTGTGGCAATTTTGGTGGCTCCAAGCACTACACCTCTAGTATAAATACCCTCTCACCCCCTCTCATTCGGTACATACTACAACACAAGCAAGAAGCTACTACATTTTTTCAAGATGTACTAGTGTTTTCTTAATTTGGGTAGAGTTTCATTCCAGTTTAACATTCTTGTTTGGTTCACACGTAGCGAACATAAGTTATTGAGGCAATTTTGATCTTGATGATATCTTTGTGTCATTACGAGCTCGATATCATGTAATATTTAAGAAAAATGCAAGTAAGTTAGCAGCAAAGGCGAATATGTGAGGACCTAGAGAAGATGGTGGATAGTTTGTTGATGCGAAGATAAGGCGTAGCTTTATAGCTTACATATATAGAGGATTTTGTTGCTCGGGTGAAGATTTTAGGTTTAAAAAAACAAATAGGTAGTGACACTCATGCCGACGGGTCATCAAGAGTCATCCTCTTCTTATTCAGCTAGCAAAGCGCAGATCAGTGTTAAGTTCTACATAACATTAGATCCTCAAGCAACATACTGGAAGAGAAGAAAATGTCAAGTTAAGTAGATTGATGAAGAAAATCCAAATATTTTTCGCTTTAACATGTTTCATACTGTATCCAACCATTTGTTATTACCATGTTTTATTCCAACTGATGTTTCACCGCTCTCACTAACTGAATGATTTTTTTTTATTGATCTATTGATGCTTATATTATACATGACTGAGGCTAAACTAATAGATTCCAGGTAGTGGCCTGAAGTACTAATAAAGAAAATCTCTGGAACAATTTTGTAAAGCCTGTGTTGTAAGGACCAATGAAATATTCTAAGAAGTGTTTTGGGTGCCACTGACTCTGCCAATGTGCAAAAGATGGTTGTCTGTGTTTGGCTTGTAAGGATATATGAGATGATAGCAGCTGGTTGTCTAATAAATGGCGAGTTTTATGGGAGACGCTTAACTTGGTATGACAGGATACTAACTTAGAGCATGGAGAGAATATATACCTTTTATCCATTTCTATTTCTATTTCTAGTGTAAACCTGTAGCATACCAAAGGACTGGTGGACGAAACCTATAGAGGATTTTTATCTAGAAAAAATAGAATAGATGTAAGATATGAATCTTTGGATCTGGGCTTCTAGTTTCAGTGGCAAGACAGAAGAGATGTTCAGAATGTAACAACACAAGAGCTGTATTCACAATTCAGATGCTGAACCAAATATAACAAAAAAGAATCAAACACTGACGGGAACCGAATGTTTCAGGCAGACACGAACACGACTCTGAACGTTTTCGTACATATATAGATATAGGTAGAGTATTTAAGGCAACCGTTCAGCCTACTAAATTTCATCTGTATATGAAACTTGCCTGTGATGCAGACCGCGTCCTGAATTACTGCACATAGTAGCTAACTAAAGAAAATTTTACAAGGAGAACATTGCTGACGCCATAGGTATTGTCTTAGAAAGAAGATGGCAGCACATCTTAGTCTACAGTTCTACACCAAGCCACCAATGCTTTAGAGGATGAGGTCAAAACACCACTGCGTGTTTGCTGCTAAGCTGCATAGGCAAGCAACAACTGAATAGGGAGGAGATGCTATCAGCGCTGATGGTAGAGGCCACTGCCTGAGTGGGCACCATTCGCGTATGGGTTCACGCTGCTGCCAATTCCCATGGTAGCTGGCTCCATACCAGCTGTTGAAGTGTAGATGAGGTGTGCCTGGAAAACAACTTCTGATTAAGTTCACTGTAGTATGATAAAAGCAGTACAGATAGCAGACAAATTACATCTTTGTAAACTATTATATGACAATGAATTAAATCAAGCTTATTCTAATGTTTTAATCCCTCTTGGAATTCTTTTCACGTTTATAAACATGGAGTCCATGATCTCTAGAGCTTTCTAATCACACAACACAAGGAGATTATAGCACATTAAATAATTTCTGGTTTTATAAGCCGAAGGCAGACAAAACTGTGATTTAGAAGAAAAAGGTCATGATTGGAGTTTCTAAAACTCCAAAAAGACTACGGTTTTCACAAAACCATGGTTTTAGAGACTACAAGATTTGTTGTATCCAAACACCAGGTGGCTTTTGAATATTGATTAAGTATTTTGCAAAACCATAGTGTTTCTCCAATACTTCAAAAATACTTTGCGGAGACAAGGCCTAGACTCTAATAATAAGAGATTGCCTTTTCTAAAACAGCAGGTAATTGAGGACATGGGTTTGTATCATAAAAGCGGCATGATTTTTTTACCATGTGAGGTCCAAATGCCCTGCTAGGTGTAGTCTGATGCTCATGCAATAGTGGCTGCTGCGGCAGTGACTGGTAATTGACATAGCTTTGTATGTTAGGGGCAGGGGTCGATGGTGCATAGACAGGGTTGTAGGGTCCAGCCGAGTTGTTGAAGTATGACGGCGGCGGTGGCTGGAGAAGCACAATCTAATTAGTATTGACGTATGATTACTAAAAAATGTGCACATAGGAAACAGCACATATGAAATACGCCAATACCGGATTGTTCTGATGGGGCCATGATGAGTACCCATTGTAGCCAGGCTGCTGGTACCTGTTAAAGCATAGCCACGGAGGCTGGAAATGTCAAATTAGAATTAATTTTATTGTATGACACATAGGAAACATGCTATACTGGATTCAGCATACCATATTGTTTTGATGAGGATGGGCCTGTGAGATAAGAACATTCTGTACAGTACTCTGAGCTCCAGTTTGTGCATGGTAGACATTCTCAGCCAAGTGCCTGAGGACAGCAAATTCGACTTATACAAAAGAGCTCCAATATTATCAGCTAAAACTAATGAGTGATAGCTCTCAGAATGTTTAATGGTTTGATAATTTAAAACAAAT
The DNA here is from genome assembly GCA_018135685.1 of Themeda triandra. Classification (NCBI taxonomy): domain Eukaryota; kingdom Viridiplantae; phylum Streptophyta; class Magnoliopsida; order Poales; family Poaceae; genus Themeda; species Themeda triandra. Next base: position 93,782 of record JAENPR010001660.1, read on the forward strand.
CATCATTGCACAGATATTCAAAGAACAGAGTAAGAAACCTGCCTTGGACGTTTGTTCTCAGACTCACGGGAATCAGGCTCACCCACACGGATCTACATACACAAGGGAGGAAACATTAGCAGGTGGGAACCGGGAATTGTTTGAAATAAGAAGACCAGCGCATGATAGAAAATACTTACAGCTGTACTGTTTGGCTTTGGCTCATTGGCAGATCTGCGCATCAGTGCAATCAGGTTTGCAGAGACATTAATGCCTACAGAAACAAGTAAACTCATAAGCAATACTCATAGTCCTAAACAGAGATTCAGTAGTGCATAAGTTATTTTAATTTTGTAGACTCATATGGAGTGCAAAATAACACACAGTTTGTGAATATCCTCTCACCCAAGCATAGAATCATTTGAATTTTTTGACAAGCATTAAGATAATGGCTGCCCAGCACAGATTAAGACTGGATTCTACACAATATAAAAAAATCAACAGAGAATATAACCTTACATGCCTTGAATCTATTTCTATTGCAAACAAAAAGTTTGAATGAGATTAAGATATGGCCTTAAAGGCAAGGTATATCTCTATTTCTCACAGCAGAAACCACGAGGAATAACAAACATATATATGGTATGGAGCTTAAAAGGGTGTAAGCAGAAAACACAATATAATTCGCCAACAGTGTTGTACATATAACCACTAAAAGGGTCTAACCAGCAACAAGATAATTCTCTAACAGCTTCACAGAACATAGGTGCTCACTAGTCACAGGCCAAGGTCAATAATTACCTGGAGTGATTTCCAGTTGCTTCGCCAATGCACAGGGACGCAGTATTGGCTTTAAAGGGGGACGTCCAAAAGTATGCACTGCAGGTGCTTCCACTTTCAGTGTCCTGTCCACAAGGTTGACAGCAGCCAGCACCGGTACTCCCAATTGCTGGCAGACCGACTTGAGGTAAAGGATGTCATTACCGTCCATGCTCAGGGTGGGCCGAACCCAGTTCAGGTCCTGGAATGCCAATGTCAGGCTCCCGGTAGATTCACTCTTCTTGCTGGACAGCAACGCTGAAAAGTCATCGGCCAAAATGTCATTCACATCAACAACACTTCCTTTGAGCCAACAGTTGGACCCTACCTCCCTAGTCCATAGAATGGCACTCCAACCATCCCATGAGTGCTGAAACTTAGGCTTGATCTCCACTTGTTGGTGTTTGCTCTGTTTACAATCATTTCTGTGGATCTCTAGTAGTAGATCGAGATGGGGAAACAACACTCTCTGTTTACACACAATAAGGCAAGATCCTATACATGAAGTGCATTAACTACAAGTAGAAAAAGGGAGTTCTAGGGTTAGACCGTTGGAAGAAGAAGGAGCAGTAGCCGCAGCGGTCGTCGAGCCTTCAGCCATCACGTCGGAGCTGTGGTAGACGGCGAGGACGTCGATGATGAAGAGGTCGGTGGCGACGCGGAGGTGTTGACGCAGATCCGGCGGCGGCGCTTCTCGTCGCTGGCTGCGCTCCCCCGGATCGGATGGGCTGTATCTTAGGGTTTGGTTGTCGGTGGGGAGAGGTGGCAACTATTCAACTGGTGAACAGTGCCGCCGGCCCCCACCTCTATATATAGCGCAGTGTGACGGGGGCCCACCAACCATGTAGGGTTGGGCGCCCCCGATCAGGGCACGAGTCAAGGCTCAATAAAGCCTTTAGACCTTATTGGTGAGAGATCAAACCAACATTCTCCCCCTTGATCTCACTCTTCTATTATTCTATGGGCCTTCTTGTCCAGGAATCATAGGGCTTCCCTTAAACCCATGCCGATTACGTGTTCTCTGAACATGTTGGGTGGTAAGCCTTTGGTAAGCGGATCCGCAAACATCTTTTCAGTGCTTATATGTTCAAGCTTTATCTCATATTCTCATGATCCCGGATCTTATCCTTCACAACATAATACTTGATGTCAATGTGTTTGGCAGCACCACTTGACCTGTTGTTGTGAGCATACTGTACTGCTGGTAAATTATCGCAGTATAACTTTAGTGGTCGATGGATAGAGTCAACCACCTTCAAACCGGGTGCAATTTTTTTAGCCAATTCATCTGCGCCCGAGGCCTCATAGCAAGCTACAAACTCGGCATACATTGTGGACGATGTAGTGACGATGCTTTGCTTCTTGCTCTTCCACAATATAGTTCCTCCCGCAAGAGTGAACACATATCCTGATGTGGACTTTCTTTCATCTCCCGCATAATCAGAATCTGAATATGCCTCTATTTCGAGTGAGTCTGATTTTCTATATGTTAACATAAGGCCTTTCGTACCTTGCAAATATCGCAAGACTTTCTTTACTAATTTCTAGTGTTCAATTCCTGGATTGCTTTAAAATCTGCCAAATAACCCAGTAACATAGGCTAAGTCAGGGCGAGTACATACTTGAACGTACTGTAAACTTCCAACAGCTGAAGTATATGGAACTACTTTCATCTGATTGAGTTCATACTCATTCTTGGGACACTGAAAATCCCCATATCTATTCCCTTGACCAACGGTGTAGGTGATGGACTACATTTGTGCATATTATATTTCTCTAGCACTTTCTCTATCTGTGCTTTCTATGATAGTCCCAATATCCCCTTTCTTCTGTCACGGTGAATCTCTATGCCCAAAACATATGAGGCTTCATCAAGATCTTTCATGTCGAACTTTGAGTTCAAAAATCTCTTTGTGTCCTGAAGGAGACTGACATCACTACTCGTAAGTAAGATATCATCCACATACAGGATTAGGAAGATATACTTCCCATTCTTAAACTTTGAACACAGTTGTCCTCTAAATTCTATTGAAACCCAAAACTTCTGATTGTTTTGTCAAACTTCAAATACCACTGTCTTGAAGCTTGTTTTAATCCATAAATGGATTTCTTAGGCGACATCCCATTCGCTCTTTTCCTTCTACGATAAAACTTTTCGGTTGTACCATGTAAACATTTTCCTCCAAATCCCCATTTAGGAATGTCGTCTTAACATCCATCTGATGTAGTTCTAAATCATAATGTGCCACTAGAGCCATTATGATCCTTAAAGAATCCTTACATGAGACTGGAGAAAAGGTCTCATTGTAATCAATCCCTTCTCTTTGCATGAAGCCCTTTGCTACAAGACGCGCTTTGTATCTTTCTATATTCCCTTGGGAGTCATATTTGGTTTTGTAGACCCATTTACAACATACTGTTTTGGCTCCTTTAGGAATCTCTTCTAAATCCCAGACTCCATTGGAGCTCATGGATTCCATCTCTTCTCTCATAGCTTCTAGCCACTTCGATGAGTCGGCACTTCTCATGGCTTCATCATATGAGGTGTGATCACCCTCCATATGACCCTCTTCTATGTTGTAAAGTTCATAGTCATCCGAGATAGCGACCTTCGGCTCTATTAGACCTTCTCGGGGCCTGCTCATTTGGCATATTTTACGGTTGGGGTTGTTGTGGTTGCTCCCTCGCCTATGGCAAAGTATGTTCTTCTATGGGATCTGAAGGACGGGTTCCTCATTTTGAATTTACGCCACAGGAAAGTGAGCAATGGGTTCTGGCACCACAGTGTCTGGCACTATCAGTGCATTAACAACGGGTAATTCGAAAAATAGCTCTTGAATCATCGGATTGGGTGCACACACCCGCTTCTCTTCAAGATCAATCTTTCAAGCTACCATGCTCCCCCGGATCAGCTCATCCTCTAGAAATACAACGTGTCTTGTTTCTACAAACTTTGTATATCTGTCTGGACAATAAAATCGATATCCCTTTGATTTTTCCGGGTAACCAATAAAATGGCAACTAACTGTTTTGGGATCTAGTTTTCTAATGTTTGGGTTAAACACTTTGGCCTCATTTGGACTCCCCCATACACGCAAGTGGTTTAGTGAGGGTACTCTTCCCTGTCCACAACTCATACGGTGTTTTGGGCACCGATTTCTCGGGAACTCTGTTTAGAATGAAAATGGCGGTTTTTAATGCCTCCATCCACAAACTTATCGGCAATGTGGAGTAACTTATCATACTTGGCACCATATCCATCGGGGTACGGTTACGTCTTTCGGCTACTCCATTCGCTTTGAGGCTCGCCGGCATTGAATACTTGGGCTACTATGCCATGTTCCTGTAAATACTTCACAAAAGGTCCGGGGAACTTGGCCATAAGGGGTATGCCGACCATAGTACTCCTCCACGGTCGGACCTGACTAACTTTATCTTTAGGTTATGCTGATTTTCAACTTCAGCCTTAAATATTTTAAACTTTTCTAATGCCTCTGTTCTTTCTTTGATTGGATAAATATATCCAAAATGGGAGTAATCATCTGTAAAGGTAATGAATGAGTCATATCCATCTACACTTTTCACAGGAAAAGGTCCACGAGATGTCCGTGTGAATTATCTCTAAAATTCCTGTGCTTCCTTTGGCATTCTTTTTAATTTTCTTTACATACTTTCCTTTAATGCAATGCATTGCTCTAATTCTGAGAACTCAAGTGGAGGAAGAATTTCATTCTTCACTAATCTCTCTATTCTCCCCCTCGAAATATGGCCTAAACGACAATGCCATAATTTCGACGACGTATCTTGAGTTCTTTTTCTTTTTCTGTTCGCATTCTCAGACAAGGACATATTATTTGTATCATCACAAACGGAATTAACATTTTCACAAAGTGATAATAAATAAAGGTCTTGTTGCTGGAAAGCAACACCAACATAATCCTTATTACAATAAATATGGCACTTGCCATCTCTAAAATGACATGAATAACCATCATTGTCTAAACAAGACACACTTATTAAGTTTCTATATAACGAAGGAACATAAAGGACATCTCTAAGTAAAAGAGTAAAGCCAGTAGCAAGCTTCAAGGGAAGATCACCCACAGCTTCAACATCTGCTCTGACTCTATTCGCCACTCTAATGTGTCTTTCTCTTCTTGTTGTTGTCCGAGTCGAATTTGAACCCCTCGTAAAGAATTGGCAACATGAATAGTTGCTCTGAATCAATCCACCAAGTGGATTTAGAATAACTTATATACAAGGATTCATTTACAAAATTAATAATATTCTCACCACTTTCTCTAAGCTTCATCTGCAGCCAATCAGGGCACCTTTTCTTGTAGTGTCCATACTCCTTGCAGTGGAGGCATTGATCTTTGTCCACCACAAACTGATTCTGCTGAGGTTTGTGCTGCATGGTAGGCTTTTTCTGACCCTGGTACTGGTTATTAGGCTTGTTCTGGTGTTGCACTAGATTCTTGGCTTTGTTCGTGAGGAAGATGGATTATAATTCTTTTTCTTGTTGTCCCTCAAATGGTTGATGGAGCCACCATTTGAGGCCTTGATTCTCTCTTCCTCTTGAGCACACATGGTGATGGTCTTTTCTAAGTCCCATGTTTCTGGATGCATGTTGTAGTTAACAACAAAATTCTCAAACTCTTTTGGCAAGGACGAAAACACCAAGTGAACAAGAAAAGTATTAGTGATTGTCAAATCCTTGAACTTCCTGATCTTGGACGCCAAGTGACTCATTTTGTGTATGTGCTCTCTGATATTAGTACCGCCAGTGTACTTCTGTGAAATCAGCTCTTTTATGAGCTGAGTTGCATATGTCTTGGTAGAGCCAGTGAACTGTCTCTTGATTACCTCAAGATACTCTTTAGCATTGTCACTCACTGGGATGGATTCTGCTATGTGAGGTTCCATCGTGTTCTGTATAACCAGCTTGCATTTCTTGTTTGACTTTTCTCAATTGACCTTGTTAAGATCATAGGATATCTGTACGTTAGCAAAATCTCTTTCTCTGGTCTGCCATGCGGCATCTGCCTCCTCTGCGGCCCTCACAGGTGCCTCTGGCTGGGTGGGACGCTCAGTCTCAATAACCCAGTCTATCTCAGCAAAGCGAAAAGCCATGTCGATCTTCTTCCTCCACTCAATGTAGTTATCACCCTTGAGTGGCGGAATATCTTTGATGACACCCATCAAAGAGAGAGATCCGTTGGAAGAAGGAGGAGCAGTAGCCGCAATGGTCGTCGAGCCTTCAGCCATCACGTCGGAGCTGTGGCAGACGGCGAGGACGTCGATGATGAAGAGGTCGGTGGCGACGCGGAGGTGTTGACGCAGATCCAGCGGCGACACTTCCCGTCGCTGGCTGCGCTCCCCCGGATCGGATGGGGTGTATCTTAGGGTTTGGTTGTCGGTGGGGAGAGGTGGCAACTGTTCAACTGGTGAACAGTGCCGCCGGCCCCCACCTCTATATATAGCACAGTGCGACGGGGGCCCACCAACCATGTAGGGTAGGGTGCCCCCGATCAGGGCGCGAGTCAAGGCCCAATAAAGCCTTTGAGCCTTATTGGTGAGAGATCAAACCAACAGTTGGCGCTTGTTCAGCATGATCAATTCTGAATCGTAGAACACGTCTTTGGTCCTCGGGTCAACAGGCTCTTCAGGAGGAACCTCTGGGACGATCTCCCTTATAATCTCACGGTGTTCCATGTCAATAAACTTGATCAGATGACCATCAACACAGGTGAGATCCCGAAAAAGCCCAGCTGCCGGGGCGTATTTCTTCACTTTTTCTCTGTTTCCAGGCAAGGGCTCCAGCAATGGGATGTACTCCGCACGAAGGGGTTCTTGAAATAGGTCACATGTCAGAAAACCTTTCAGCAAATCAACAAACAACACCGAGCCATCTCCTAGTGTGAAGACCTTGTTCGCCAGAACTTTACCGAGCTCAGGACATGGATTGGGCAGTTCTTTAGCCGTCCATGCTGCATCCTCAGACGAGTAGATGTAAAGGCAATAATGATTACTCCTCACCATCCCTCGGAGTGCAACCAGGAGATAATGGCCGTCGTCGTCGTCGCCGCCGCCGCGGGGCACGATTCCGAACTCCGCTCCCTTGAGCGTATCATCAAATGGAATATCCGGGATGCTTTCGAGGGTCGGGGACTCGGGGTGGCCCTTGTAGACGAAGTACTCGTACTCGTGGAATCTGGACGACAAGAGGGAGCGAATCAGAAGGAATCTGCCATGTGCGCCCGCAACGACTGCTTGAGGACCCCGGTCGACGACGTCGAAGTCGAAGTGTATTTGGAGTTGGGGTCCTTGATCCAGTGGAAGGTGTAGAAGGACACCGCCGGTGGATCAGCGATCCACAAGGTGACCTCCACGGTATGGTTGGCCCTCGATCTGGCTCTGGCCGTGGTGGCGTTGCTATTCCTACTGGCGCCGACGTACGAGTACCCCTCCTCCAAGAGGAGAATCGACGCCGGCCCAGGGCACACGTTCCCGGCGTCGCTCGATCCGGACGCCATCGCCGACGGCGACGGAGCGGCGCCGCGAAGATGCCGACTCGCCGTTTGGGGAAGGCAGGCAGCACGCAGGTCCATGATTTCTTTGTAGATAATGGGCCGGCCCGCGGCAGGCCTGCTGAACTTTTACGTACACGGCCCATCAGAGGTCCAGAGAGGGTGGGGCCCACGTAGCCAGCCTGCGGAGCCGGTGCAGGCAAAGTGCTACCGGTCACCTGCTCTCCCGCCAAATCCTCTTCACCCACCCGAACCACGGAACTGCCGCCAATAAACCCCACGCCGCGCGCGAGCTCTCCGACGATCCTCGCAACCGGTGAGCTCTCCCCATGGCGTTCCCGTTCCCCTCCTCCCTCGCGGGCCGCCTCCTCGCGCGCCGGGCGCTGGTGCTGTACGCGGCCGCGTGGACGGCGGTGGCCACCACGGCCGTGGCCGTGGCGGCGTTCGCGCCGGAGCTCGCCTTCGTGTGGGCCGTCGGGCCCGGGGCGCCGCTCTCCCGGGCGTGCCCGCCAGCAGGCACCGCCGATAACGGCGACGGCGGGTTCACCGTCGGCCTGCCGCTCGACGGGCCGCCGTGGGACGCCGTGTGCGTGCCCGCCGGCATGTTCGGACGGGCGAAGGCCGACGTCGTCGTGCCCCTCGTGTTCGCCGTCGTCGTGGTCACCGGCGCCGTCTGGTTCACCACGGCCCTTGGGGTGTGGGAGGATGATCACGACGACGAGCCATCTTCGCCGGCGGTTTTTCTAGAACAAGTATAGGCCCTTTTCTTAAGAAAAAATAGAACAAGTATAGGCCGTGTGTAGTTCTCGATCTGTTTACATACATGAAGCAGTAATTTTTTTTTTTTTTGAAGAAACATGAACCAGTGATTTTGTGGTGCATCATCGTGTATATATGAATCTTGGATCTTTTTCTTTTCTAGTGTCAGTGCACAATTCAGTGGCAAGACAGTATTGCCTTGAAATCAGTGTCCGAATCAGTGGTAAGACAGTATATTATTGCACTGAATTGCAAGCACCGATCAATTCAGTGCACAATTGATATGACTCAGTGAGGATGTTCAGAATGTAACAACACGAGCTGTATTCACATTCAGATGCTGAACCAAAATAAAAACAAAAAAGAATCAAACACTGATGGGAACCGAATGTTTCAGGCAGACACGATTCTGAATTTCAAGCCAGAACTGAGCTGCATGTACGTATATTGAACAGATATTAACAACGCGATAAGGTGATCTTTGCCACACCAGACTAAATTAATCTAGGAAAGCAAGCAGATTTTATTCTGAACACCACCAGGTCCAGCCATCGCTCAGGTTCCTAATAACCACCGCTACATATTAACCAAGTCATCACTCGTACCACCAGATGCCAAGCAGGAACAGAACATTTCTCTGATCAAGCTCATTACGACTCTAATTTCGCAGACTTGATCAGCTCCTCGCTGAAGTCCCAGAGCTGCTTCGCCAACTCATCATTCCTCGCCATTTTGCTCGTCTTCTCCACATTGCAGTCAGCAAAGTACTTTCCTGTCACTCCTTTGAGTTGAGGACTCAGTCCTACATAACAAGTAGTTGCGGCTCCCTGAAAAATGCATAATGGAAAATTTCAGAACACAACTTGCGAAATAATACTAGATTCATTACTTTCACCATGTGACGATGTTTTCTAATTTTGTCGCTATGAATACTGGCTACAAACATGAAATGCATAGATCTGGTTCCAAACCTGGGGTACATTCTTCCAGAATATGTAAGTGGCAACCTGAACCATCTCTGCAAGAGAAAAACAAGGACCTGAGAACATATATTCTCTGTGAGAGAACAAGAAAAAGACAGCAGCATACTCATGAGAACGAAGGAGTGTCTCATCAAATTGGTCATGATCAATCCAGGATGGACACTGTTAACTGTGATGTTTGCTCCTTCTTCCTGTTTACAAACATAGAAATAATGATGATGCGTCAGAACAGGATCCTGAAGGATGGCACATAATTTGAGAACCAGGAGTAGGTTTCAGAGTTTTAACTAGTGTCATACATCACAACAGTGAATGTTGATACATAGATCTAAGGGAACTAAAACAAATAATGTCTGGAATTCATAATGATACAGTATCTATCAAGATTCCTAAGGATATGAACTTATCTAATTCCCAAAGTTTGCAATGGCTATTGCTTACTATTTGCCGACTTGCCTCTTACAGTTAGCATCTTGTGCTACTGAAGTAGGCCAAATGGCCATGATATACAAATTGTTTCTCCGAACGAATAATAAAAATGGATAATATTAGGATAACTAAAAAAAATACCTTCAGCCTTCTAGAGAGCTCCTTCGCATGCAGTAAGTTTGCCAGCTTAGACTGTCCATAAGCCTTTTTGTCATGGTATCTGCCAACAAAGGATCATTACTTGCAGTTCAATCAACAGTCAACTCCTACAAAGAACCATAAATACACATACATTTTCTCATTGTTAACATTATCAAAGTCAATTCCCTTTGGATAAGTATGGACGTGGGCAACTGATGACAAGTTCACAATGCGACCCTCAATACCCGTAGACTTGGCAGTGGCTTTCATAGTATCAAGGAGGAGATTGGTAAGAAGAAAGTGTCCTGATAAAACAAAAGTCAGTACCGGACAATGAGACTCATTTAGCTGTTTTATTAAGTAATAAGACATGTTGTCAGTGGGGGAATACCGAGATGATTGGTCGCGAATTGCATCTCAACCCCATCTTTGGACAGTTGAAAAGGGCAGAACATCACACCTGCATTATTTCTGTGGAACAGAAAAGGATTACTCAAGGCTTGATTCATTGCAAAGAGGAAAGCACTACAATTGGCATGTAAGTAATATATACATATAAGCTGGAGATAAATTTAACCAAAGCAAAGGAAACTTTCATATATATCAAAGAAAATCAAGCATAACAAGAGGTGAAGAGGGTTACATCAGGATGTTCAGAGGAAGCTCCATCAACTTGAACTGGCCCGCGAAAGCCTTGACAGACTTGAGGGAGCTGAGGTCAAGCCTCATAACATCAATACGTGCTGTCGGGTTCTCCTCCATGATGCTCTTCCTTGCTTCTGATGCGGCCTCTGTGTTTCTAGCAGCAATGACCACATGGGCCCCTCTCAGGGCAAAGACTCTTGAGGTCTCCAGACCAATGCCACTAGCTCCTCCTGATATATGCCAACAATTACAAGTTTTAAAAAAATTAGGAAATCAATAGACTTTCGACATCTTCTCTATGTTCCTTTCCTGTTTGGTAACATGTAAACCTTTGTTTTAAATTTTCTAATAAATTCCTCCAGTTCCTTCAAAAAAAAAAAAAGACTTTCGACATCTTGGAAATGAGTGCTTGTTGTGATTGACTGTAATTTTACTTAATTATAAATGATGGCAGTAAAAACTGTAAAAGGAGTGCTTACAAACTTGAGAAAAGGAAATGAATAAGAACCATAAACCACTTATTAATCACTGCTAATGCAGATTTCCTCTAACTCCTAATCCAATAAAACCACTTATAAGGAGTCAGAAACAATGCATAAGCTATTTCGTTTTCATTATCAATTTTGAAATCAGTATAAATGAGGTTGGGCGTGATCGCAAAAAAAAAAAAAAATCAGTATAAATGAATCTTTGTCAACTAAATATATGCGTGTATTTACCTTTTATTTGAAAATCAACATTAATGGGATTGATTTTTAATAAATGCAAATAGTCAAGGCACAACTAACCCTACGGAAAAGGAATGGGCGTTCCAAATTTTATGTGAAGTTAAGTGGACAACTAAGCCACCTGCCACTATATGAAACATTTTTATGTGCCAGAAAAATGGAGATGGAAATGTGCTCCAGTTCATAAATTGTGGTCTCATCAGAAATATAATGATAGAGACATTTTTTTTTCGAAAGCACGCATGTTCAGAAAAATGATTGTGCCAAAGGACCATGTGGGACCAACCTCAAACCCTCCTTTTTCACACAAAAAGAAAGAATTATCCATCTATCAGAAAAAAAAACTAATAAAAAGGAAAATCCGTCAGCCCACTATAAGACTGTAATCTAACCAGTGTTGACTGTTAAGTAGGAAAGCATCATCTAATATAATAGATTTGACTTCTGATGCATGTAAGTCCTTAACTGCTTGTCCACAGGTTCTAGTGTACTTTTCAGTAAGATACAGGTCACTGTAAGGAGATGTTAGTTGGTAGTTATAGTTCACAGGAAAACTTGGCCTACATCTCAACATTCACTAGTGCAGTTGTGTGAAAGCTAGTGGCAACAACACAAAGATTTCGTACACAAAGATATCACTGCAATCTTGTAAAAAAAAAAGATATCACTGCAATCTCATAAGACCATCCAATAGTTCAATACACACAAAAAAAAGGGATGTTTTCTTAAGAAAAAGCTACCAACACAAACAAAACTAAACGTGAGATTCAGTTGAAATATAAGCATCAGCAGATTCAGTACAATTCTGAGAAAGAGCAGTAAGCAAGGCATGATGGTATTGTGCTTTTCAACAACATAATCATCGAAAGAGGCAGGATTCTGTATTCCATAAACGACGCTGCATGCGCACATACGTCTCATAAAACAACGACAACTACAGTTGCGAGAAATCCCAGTGACAACAGCATGTACCGAGAAATTAAATGAGGATGAGGGCTCGCATCTGACCTGCCACGCAACGCAAATTAGTAGTGGCAGGAGAAGATCTACCCACCACACCTCCTTATCAAGCGCCCAAAAAGGGAAGTTGTCGAGAATCCAAAGCAGCCACACACACAATTTGACAATCATCCCCATAAAAAACACAATTTTGACAATTACAGAGGAGAAAACCGGCGAATTTTACATCAAGCAACAAGACAAAAACAGTACGTATGTTTTAGCATAGCATCATCACCATTGTAGTCATGTAGAAGAGGAATCCTTTCCAGGAATGTGCCGGTGGTCTATTTTTGTAACGGGTTATTATTTACCTGTGATGACGACGGTGAGGCCGCTGGCGTCGATGCCGTCGGTGACCTGCTCCGCCGTGGTGGCGGACCCGAACCCGCTGGCGCCGGCCTTGCCGGTGATGAGCGAGAAGATACCCATCGCCGCGCGCCGACTGAATTCTGTTTATCTACTCTACTCCAGCAAAGAACGATCTGAACCCCGGCCCAACTGAAGCACACTTCTCCCCAACCCAACTGCAGCAGCCAAGAACGATGAGAACGAAAAGAAGAGGCGGTGAGCCAACGAAGCCGTCGCAGTAGATAGACAGACAGCCAAGAAGCGCCAAGAATCACGGAAATCTCGGCAATGCCGGCACCGCCGACGCACCTGGACTTGTTTATTGCGGCGGGACGAAGTGGAGACGGAAGCGGGCGTGCATGGGAAGAGGGCGGAGCCGAGCGAGAGAGGGGTGAGGTTATTTATGGTTGGCGGGACGTGGGTAACAACAGTTTTGGTTGGGGAGTAGGAGGAGCGCAACGGCAACGCGGGGCGGGGCGGGGCGGGAGACGGAGAGGGCGGCCGGTAAGGGATTGGACTCCGATCGGCGGCCGGTGAGGGATTGGACTCCGGTCCTGCCTGAGTCCGTGGTGGAAACGGATTTCAGCGGTGGGTTCTTGTCTTGGACTCCGTACAATGTACACCAACAGAGCAAGCCCTCTCTACGAACACAGAGGATAATGTCTTCGATTTGTTTTCATCAATCATCAGGAAAGAACACAGAAATAGTTTCAGAGTTCAGACCGATATAATCACATGAGGATTCCTTTCGTTTTACAGTTCATGGATCGCATGACTCCGAAACTCAAACAACGTAGTGGATCCCGTGTTCCAGAGGAACAATGTGCTAACAAACTGAACAATGTGCCTGTTTGGTTGGTACTGTAATAAGGATTCTCTGAACCATCCCTGCAAAACGACTCTAGCTTATACTAATAAATAACATAATTGAGTGTGCAAAATCTCTTTTAGGTTGACGGGGACATTAAACTAAATCATTGTTAACCGTGATTGGGGTGGGAATCGAACCTTGAGAACGCCTTGTATCCGCTTCATTTCCTCCTCATTGGAATTGTCATCAACCTTAGCTAATACTACCAACATTTCAATATGTTTGTCACTGGTTAGCTCAAAAATTGAGCCGGTCAGCATCAGACACAAAAACAGATTGAGAAATCTGCAAGAAGTGGACGAAGCGTCCATGTTTCGTCGCTAGCAGTGTAGAGGGAGTATCACTATGTTTTTTTTTTTTTTTTTTTTTTTCAAAATGTATGTTCTCCATCATTTTAGTCCGGGTAAGTTTGCGTGCAACGTGCATCTCACATTTGGCGTTACTACTAACCGGCTCGGTTTTTTCGATTGTGTTTCTGATTGATGTCTTTGGTTTTAAATGAATTGTCTGCTCCCAACATGACAAAAGAAAATGAAATTATGATTTATATGGAGAAGACATTACTTGCTAATTACATGTATGCACCTGATCGATCGACAAACAATGGAAGCACACAAGGAGCAACAACGAGGATACATATACCTAGCTGCCGTGGTCACCAATCATCGTGGAGAGATCTTAAGGCCTCAGATTCCATTCCACAAGGGTAGGGCAGCACTAGGGCGGTCACTGAACCCCGTTCCATGTGCGGCTGCAGGCAAAGGCGCAGGCAAAGCCGGCCTAGTAGTGGTAGCTCAGCCCGCTCTGTCTCTCTGCTCAGCCCATCCAGCCAGGGGACGATGTGCGAGTGCGACACGGTCACAGCTCACAGTCTCACTCTCTCACCACCCCGGTCCCCAGCCCGGCACCGCACGGCACCGCCCTACTCAGCGGCCTGGCCTCGGGCTCGGCCGGCATACTGGTACCACACCAGCACCAAACTGTCCCAGCTGTGTGCACTCCATCTTACATGGCGTCGTCGTCTCATCGGGCCATGGCGACAAGACAAGCATGGACTGGTGGGACCGGGAGACCTGGACAGCATGGACGGACCGGGAGACCTGGACAGCTAGGACACGCGCTGTCGCGATGCAATGCCAATACCGTAGTATGCATCTGTTGTACGTATGTCCGGCGTCTTCGCGTTCAGAGCCTCGATCGGACACTGCATCTGCATCTGTATTGACGTGGACCTACTCGTGGTCGTGGAGTGCTTCAGTGAGCGATGCTCTCAGTGTTGGTGTTGGTTACAGTACTTGATTGGTTGACGACGTCGACGGTACAAGGTAGTAGAATCTTCTGTTGGGTCGCTGGATGCCAGGTACAGGTAGGCTGCACTGGTTGACGTACAAGATGCAGAATGGTTCCGTCCCACTCCCACGGGGTCGTAGGCCAACGGCAGTGACTAGTGAACACACCATAATGCTGAAGAAGGCTCCATTGTATGCCATGTGCAGCTGCTGCTGCTGCACGGTTGCACGCAGCAAGCCTAACGCTGCTCATCTCATGTAGATTGTAGCCGGGCTGGGCACCATGTGTCTGTCACGACTCACTCTGCCTGGGTCACTCCCCACCATTAGCCCACACGGCCACACCGGCCATGCAAAGCGGCAAGCTAGCCATCCAATCCGATCCATACACAGATACATTACACAGACTTTAATTTGTCCCCTCCGGCTGCAGATCGATCGAGCAGATGCAGATGGTTGGTGAGCCAAGCTATGCAGCCATGGCATTCGGCGGCCAGAGCCCAGAGGTCCCCCAGCATCGATCGATCTGCATTGAAATCCTGCCGCCTCGATCGCACAAAGGAGGTGCATGCAGCCGTGCAGATGCTGGACGACGGCACCAACTGCCAACCGTGCGTTTGGTCATGTGTCTTTGCATTATTGGTTGCAGTCTCTTGTAGATGAAGCGGCTTATCATAAGCTGTCAATGCTGAACCTCACGGCTCCGGATATTCAGCTGATTTTTTTCCAGTTCTACATGTGCCACACCATAGAGTTTTCGATTGGTGATGTTTCAGGTTTCAGCTTTTGGTCTCTGTTTCCACAACCACAACAGTCAGCTTGTCATGGCCGCTAAGGCAGAGCTTCTGTCGTCTCGATTTGGTTCCGTCGGTCGCACGGCCCACGGGGGAACATGAGGGATTCATCCATGTGCAAGCTCATCGCACGGAGACGGATCGGAGGTGACAGGTGAGCGTGCGAGCGTCCGGTCGGATTGGAGACCGTACCGGACGAGAACGATCCGAGATATCCAAGCTGAGTTCCTTGATGCTCACTACAGTACTTTCCTTCCTGTGGACAGATTTGGACCTTGCGTAGTACGTCCTCCAAAAAACAGGAACCTGCCGATTTTAATGGGTCCTGGCCTGGTCCATCACCAACCTGTGTAGTAGTGTACGAGCAGCTAGGCATGGACCATGGTGTCACTTCTGAAAGCAATAACGTACATGGATCCTATCCTATCACAGCGGGTCTCTCTTATGAGCAACCATAGTAACCTCAGCTAGATCTGAAGCGAGCAAGCAAGCACTAAATTAAATGGCTGGCTCTGGCTGCCAAGTTGGGTGAGGAATGAAACGAAACTGTGGCTCACCAATCAGGAACATACACCACCTGGATACATGAAGTAACATTCATTGATCAGACGGGCATGACCCTAATTGTTGCCAATTATGAGCAGCAAGCAGCCTTACCGAAAGGACTGGATACGAAGAAAGGGGGAAGCAACAAATAAATGAATGAAATTTTGGGTGAACAATCATGGAAGTGATAGCTTTTCGCCTGCCAATACGGATAAGTATTTGTTATAGAATGATGGCTGTGTTCGGCAGGAAGAAAGATTGGCAGATTTCAGTTGAATTTGGCTGAATTTGGCTGAAACAACCAGCCGGCAGACTACTGTCCTGCCGAATTCAGCCGGCGTTCTTCCTGCCGAACACAGCCGATGAAGGTCAACTGGACTAAATACTGTACTCACTTGCAACTTGCAAGAAACTCTGGATGAATATTAACGCAAAAATGCTTGATAAAAATAGAACGCCAAAGCTGAGGTGACCTGTCGAGCCTTCATAAACCACTGAAACGGGGGCGTGCATTTAGTGTGCGTCAGTAAGATTAGGTCAGTCTGAGCCCTAGTAAGGAGAAGCATCATGTGGGCCAAAAGCATAGAAGCGACCTGGCTACAGTAGTTGAGTTTTCTGAACCAAGCTCTGCCTTCATTCTTTTGCAGCCAGATCCTTGGAGTAAAATCCGTATATCAAAAGCCTTGTTTAGATCCCCAAATTTGTCACCAAATTCACTATGCAGAATTCCTATTCCGTCACATCAAAATGTCGGCCGTCATGGAGTACTTAAATGTAGATGAAATCAAAAACTAATTGTTGACAGTTTGATTGTACTTTCATGAGACGAACATTTTGAGCCTAATTACCAAAAAAAAGTTTGGACAATTTTTACCAAATACAAACGAAATCTTCTACGTCGATGATTTGACACTTAAGACTACGCAAACTCCCAACTTGGGTAGAACTAAACAAGGCCAAAGATTAACCCAGAATGTGTACCAGTATGTAACTGAACGGGCACACAAGGGAAGCAATTGTGAGGTGGCAGCAGGAACAAACTGCTTCCCTTGGTAGCAGGAACAATTGCTTCCGGTTGGTAGCAGGAACAAACTGGCAGCAAGCAACTTAATCAGACCGTGACCATATCCTCCAAACAGATGAAGGAAGATTTATCTCAAGATCTTTAGATATCTGTATCTCTAGGTTTTTACATTCAATCAGGTTAACCTCAACCCAGTCGAAACCAAATATAAAGCCTTCCATTTAAAAAAAAAAAAAAAAAATCTAAGGCATGGAACAATTATTGTGACTGGTATTAACAAACTGAACAGCAGCAGCAGGCAGCTCAACTTCAATCTACTCCTGTTGTCAAAAAAAAAAAAAAACCCCCCTTCAATCTACTCCTACACAACTCAAGCGCGCAGTACCAAAAGGCAACCCAACCCTTCTGGACTCTGGGCTGGCACCAAAATCACCCTCGTGACGGTACTCTATATGGTTGCCAATGCAGGCTGTCTGTCCATAGTCCGTCCAAAGATTTTTGAGATAGAATGAATGAATGGGTGTAGGACACTGCAGATGGCTACGTTTCTGAGAAACGAGGCCAGAAATGCACATGCTCTCCTTCATCATTTTATTTGTCCCTCTTCCTATATCAACAACTGAACGAACACATCAGTTTATACATGACATGCTGTTTGGACAAACACATAAGCTGCTACAATCTACTTACCACAACACTCGCAAACCAAAAGAAAATGAACAACAACAACAACACAAGGTGCTACTAGCTGGGCTGCCGCGTCTTCATTCACCATGCGTTCTCTGGTGACTGGACCGCCTCAGTTTCTCCCAACTTGACACCAGCAGGTTTAGGATGTAGTAGTAGAGAGTCATGGCACAGGTCATCACGAAGTTCCAGCAAGAGGAAGGCCAGTACCACGGATACAGCAGCCTGAAGAACAGGCTGATCACATGCCTTGGGTAACGACCAATCTGTAGCCAACCAACAACATTACCAACCAGGAGAGGCACCATATCATCCTTTTACCAAACTATAGTGGTGAACTGAATAAATGAAGTTTATGGATCAATCTAAGACAGTTTATTGGCAACAATGTAGAGGCAACAACATCGAGAAAGCAAAGCCATGGTTGGTTGATGGCGAGAGGACTCAGCCTATTAATCTATGACATTCCTAGCCTTAATCACCAGGTCTGTTTGGTATCACAAAAACAGAGTATATCATCAGGACATTTACTTCAGCATTTTCTGCTACACATGCGTCCACAGGGGTTAAAAAGGTATCACTAACATAGATGTATCAAATAGAACCATAAATTACTTTCAAAGAAAATTGCCATAGGAGCCAATAGTACTGTGAATTCATAACTGTACTAAGATTGAGGAAAATGTGGTACTCACAGGGAACAGCAAATCCAATGTATTCCAGGCTGCATGCCGCACGGCTCGTGTTGGGTACGTAGGGCCACCAGGAGAAGTGAAGCTGTAGAGGCAGGCCTTCAATCTGGTGCTTGTACTCAATCTCAGTTCCAATCCTGCATGAATTAAGTCATTGCTTAAATAAAATTGAACTTCCAGCAGACCAACAGAATCATAACATTAGTGCGTGTCTGACTCCATAGGAAACATATCCAGGGTAGTTAGTACCTTGAAGTACGCTGATGCGGGAGAGGTAGTGCAGTAGTACTGGCTCAATTTTTTAGCTTTTGAAGCTGCAGTGAAGACCAAAGCAGTTAGTTTTAGCTGATGATGATACATCTCATCATCAGATGAACGGAATAGAACATCTGTTTCACAAAGAGACCAACCTGATCAGTGAGTTCAATTACAAAGTAATCTGCTGGTCCACCGACCAAAAAGGAATTTGGAAAAGTGGGGAAATGCTCTAGGAAACTAGAAAGCAAGTGATCTGCATATCCAACGTTGGCAACACTTTAGTCATACATACTAATCATTCGGCCTTAAGAAGATACAAAAATGACACCTACCTTGATCATAGAAGAACATGAATCTAGAGAGTAGAAGGAAAAGGTCTCTACCAGCCTACGGAGTAATTATAAAAACTGTTAGGAGAAAACAGATAGCGTAGCCTTGGAGATTGTTGGGAGAAAAAAAAATTACAGTAGAACTCACTGAAGAAAGAGAATAACCTGTAATGATATTTTAGTAAGTCGGTCAGGAACTAGAGCAACATCCTCAAGGAGATACTGTTCAATAATAAATGAAAAATATGTGAGTTGTGTAAATACACATGGAGAGCGGCAGTAATTTCGAAATGAGATAAATCATGAGGAATCGAGCCAAAGCTTACACGGTACAAAGAGAGAAAATGTCTTGTATTTGTCTGTATGTCAATCCTATCAAAAAAAATAATTCAGACAGTGGCAGTTTCAAGGAGAACCATGATATGTTCTCAATTATTAGCAGAAAACAGTTGAAGTTAAAGAACAGTTAATAGTAAATAATGTTGGCTTTTTATATTTGCAATCATACCAAAATACATTTGTAGCACCTTGAACAAGAGCAGAGCTATATCGTAGCGATATTTCCTTTTCACCAAGAGGGGCTTCAAACAGCTGCATAACAAAAAAAATGTAATTCGTAACAAAAAGTTTAAATATGGATGTACCTGAAACTGGGAGAATCATGTCTTGTGAATGAGTGATCAATGGAAAATCAAACTAGATTTTATTCCATCCTGAAACTAACTTTTTTGACTGATGATTTATGTTACATGTCAACCTAAACTTCATGATTTCTTTTCTGATAACTTAAATGATTACTTTGAAGGAGATGAACTCGAAATAGAAACCATGGTATCTTGATAATGTACTTGGGTCTGTATGTACATCTTCCGACCCATTGTTAACTTTGAGAAACACAGCATACCCATTTGTGAAAAGAAGTGCAAATATGTTGGACGCGAAGGATTGGCTCCAGAGTTGCACCATCAACTCAAGTATACGCCTGCCACTTTCAGGCACTCTAACAAAATGATTGGAAAGGATCTCATAGAAGCATAGCCAACCATCTTCCCGGTCATCTACTGGAGCAATGCCATCATCATTCTCACTCATAATCGCATCTGTTCAAGTATAATGCAGTTCATTATTTTAGGATTCAAGAAACTGCACATAAGTTGTGCTTCAGGGTCTAAAAAAATCAGAAATGAATGTACACCCAATAATCTTGAAAGAATTTATTTATCATAAGAGGAAGTTGTGACTTAACATAAAGACATTATACAGCAACAAAAATATAGTACGCTGTTGACTAAAGGAAATCCAAAATGTGACAAATGTGTTACTATTGTTCTGCGCATCCCATGCGACAATTTGAATGTGCCAACCAAATGTATTGCCTAATGAACATGTTTATATAAACCATGGTGCACACAATCTGGGCTCAAGTCTAGTAATTAGCATCACATAAACATAATAGGATACAGGTGCTCACTTTCTGAAGGAGAAATAGTGCATTTTATACAGGTTCAAAGCAGCCAATACGAGAACAGCAGAGAGCAGACAGATGCAAAGAACTTACTATTCCATCAAAAGATACATTCTGTCATGAAAATCAATAGGTGTATCTATCTCAATATAACAATTTGGAAATGACATGTTCACAATATCTGTTCTATTATTTCCTTTTTTGACTACCATAAAACCATAGTTGCAAGCCCATACAAGCTGTAGCAAAACTTTTACTACCTTTGCAACTTGCAGAGTACTTCCAAGCAATATTACCAATAGCGAGGATGAAGCATCTAATATATATATATGGAAACAAAAGACCGAGGAAATTAGCAGCCAAAACTATGCAAAGATATGGCACCTCGAGCACGATCATCCACCTTCAATGCGATGTCGGCAAACAATTGCTGAAGTATCTGAAGACGCTGGGAGTTGGAGACCAGAGCCTGCACGGAAGATAGTGAACCAGGTTACATTATGATCTTTTTGTTAATTGTTATTATTAAGTAAACTTCATTGAAAACAAGATTATTACATCTAGTATGTGATACAATTATTTGAAATAACTTCCATCCTCTGCGTATCTAGATGTACACAGCCCTCAAACTTTCAGAATGTGACATTACCATCTCAACCGCTCAACAACGGAATATAAACAGTATATACATCTTACAGATGTGACACCTATGAGTGAAACTACTCTTGTTGCGTAAATCGTTTGGCAACAATATTGGCCTTTTACCATCATGCAGCAAAAAGGCGGAAATCTGAAAGGACAGTCGATGCTATCACAAAAAGGGGCTGCCGACCAAGGTGGTTTGGGGGTAATCTGTGAGAGTAACAGGGGCAGCCGAGCAGGTGAGAATGCCCATTGCCGTCCTGTGCGCGGCCTCACCGCGGTGCACCCACTGCTTTCGCAGAGCCATCTCTTGCCTACCCCCTACAGCCCGCAGCCGCTACAATCCCCCCGCCGCCCTCGATTTTCTCGCGGAGCAACGTGAGCGCACGCGCGCGAGGGAGATTGAGCCTCGGATTAAGCGCGACGGGCACAAATCGACGGGATATTCAGCAAACCTACGATATACGAGCACCGGCGCCGCAACAACAGGGACCTCGAAATCCGAGCAGCGAAATCAGAGCACCGGCGCCGAGCCGAGCCGAGCCAGCGCACACGCGGGGGAAGCGGAGCGGTGGGGGGTTACCTTCTGCAGCTTGCGCTCGATCTCGACGGACAGCGCCTCGAGGCGGTCGGAGGAGCCGCGGCGCCCCATGTCCGCGCGCGCCGGAGGTGATCGTCGGCGCCGCGGGCGGTGGCGGTGGCGGTCCTGCAAATTAAACGGTGGAGCTGGTCCCCCCAAATAATAATAACTCCTCTCCTCTCTCCTCTTTCTCTCTCTTCCGTGTTCGATGGGTGGATATGGGTGCGGACGTGGAGGCCCGGATCTGCCGCCGCTGTCACGCTCGCCGACACGTGCCGCCCGCCGGACCTGGTTGCTGTCGCCCTCTCCGGTTGCCGACGAGCCGACGAGACTCCTCCCCTCAGTCGTGTCGGGAGTCGGGACAGGTGCTACAGCTAGCCTCCCACCGCGCCGCGCGTCGTGAGAAGGAAAGGCTCGGCCGCTCGCCGGCGTTCCGCCGCGGCGCCTTTGGATTTTGGACGGCCCGTGAATCCGTAAGGCCCAGACCCAGAGGTATGTTTTCCGGCCTGTCAGTGCAGCAGGCGGGGCAGAGATGGTTCCTGTGGCGGGCTTCATTGTGGCCCATTAAAAACAGCAGAACAAGAGCAGTCGAGGAGATTTTCTTTTTATTTTCACATGTTTTATTCACAAAAAAGGGAGTTTGATTGATTCCCATCTGGGCTACGGAGATAATAAATTGTGTCCTCTTTCTCTAGTCTGCGTGTGAATGGACAAGAATCAATGTTTGATGTTCATGTATCTATATCTATGTATGTACATGGAGGAGTCGAGGAGATGAGATCCATCATCCATGCATCACAACCCGGCAGGGCTGCCGCCCTTCCTGGGGTCGCTCACGGCGGTGAGCGTCCCGCGGAAGACGCCGTGGCCCGGCGCGGCGGGCGGGTCGGCCACCTCGTGCACGATGAACTGGCACACGGCGCCCGAGGCCGTGCTCCGCAGCCAGTGGCCCCGCTCCTCCAGGAACGCCCGCGCCGCGCCGCTCAGCGAGATCACCTCGCCGCTGTCGGGCGCCGTCAGGTTCTCGTACGTCACCACGTTCGGGATCAGCTGCAGGCAATAAAGGGACAACACGTTGCTCAGCTCAGGAATCAGGATTCAGGAACACACGACTGCACTTGTCACTCGTGGGAGAAGGGAACGAGGCAAGAACCTTGTGGTACACCCTGGGCTGCTGCACGGCGGCCAGAGGGTCCATGCCCACGACGAAGTGGTTCAGGAACACCTGGGTCACCGTGGCGATGATGTTCGTGCCACCGCTGCCTCCCAGGACGCCGGCGAGCTGCCCGTTCTGCGGACAGGTCAACACACGGCTTCCATTCAGTATGATGAACCGAGACTTGCTCGTGCCGTCAGAACGACGACGGACGGCGGCACCCGAATTGTACCTTGAGTATGATGAGCGGCGTCATGGAGGACAGGGGCCGTTTCCCGGGCGCTATGAAGTTGGCCGGCGCGGGCGGGAGGTGGTCCGGCGTCCACTTGGCGGGGACGGAGAAGTCGTCCATCTCGTTGTTCAGCACGATGCCCGTCGACGGCGACAGCACCTTGGCGCCGAAGTAGTAGTTCACGGTCGTCGTCATCGCCACCGCGTTCCGGTCGCCGTCCACCACGCACAGGTGGCTGGTGCCGTGGTCATCCAGCTGCTTCCATCTGATGCCATATGTGTCGCCAACCAAAACAGGATCATCAGTTTCTCTGATGACAACGTTCAAAATGACGGAAGCAATGATGCGATTGGGCATACTTGGGGAAGTAGTAGCCGGAAGGAAACGTGGTGTTGTCCACGATCCGTCGCCGGACTTTGTCGGCGAATGGCGTCGACAGCATCGCGGCGACGTCGCCGGTCACGTTCACGAAGTCGGGGTCGCCGAGGTCCATCCGGATGGCTAGCATGTGCTTGATGGATTCGATGATCCGGTGGATGCCGAGGAACCCCTTCAAGAACTCGAGCGATTTGTACCCTCGCAAGATGTTCAGAATCTGCATTGCATTCATCATACGAACAAACCAAGAAAAAAACAATTAAACGCACGTCGCTTCTCGCATTCGAATCGATCGATTCCTTGCAGGACAGCAGGAGCAAAGCACTGACCAGCGCCATCCCGACGGTGCCGCTGGACGGCGGCGGCATGCCGAGGAAGGTGTACCCCATGGCATGGGCTTGCATGGCTTCCATCACCTCCACCTCGTAACCTCTGAGATCATCCACCGTCAGGACGCCACCCGCCGCCCTGACGTCGCGGACGAGGTCCTCCCCAACGGCGCCGCCGCCGTAGAGCGCCGCGGCGCCCTCCTCCGCCACGCGCTCCAGCGTGGCCGCGAGCGCCGGGTTGAAACACGTCTCCCCGGCCTGCAGCACCTTGCCCCGCGGCGCGAACACGGCGCGCAGGCCGGGGTCCGCGAGCACGGCGTCCTCGCTCTCGCTGAGCGCGCGGGCCACGTACGCGACGATCTCGTAGCCGTCCCGGGCCAGGCGGATCGCCGGCGCCACCAGGTCCCGCCACGGCAGCCGCCCGTACCGCGTCCACGCCGCGTGCAGGCCCGCCAGCTCGCCCGGGACGCCCATGGCCAGCGCGCCCCTGTACTTCGTCGTCGGGTCCGCCGCGTACATGTCCTGGTGTTTGCAAAAAAAACACAAAGGTGCAGTAAGAACATGCTGTTTTTTTTTTACTTTGTTCAAATTTATCTTTTTGGCGGGGGGACATTCTGTGCACATTTCCAGACTGCTGGAAGTTACTAAAGACGGTAATTATTGTTTTGCTTTGGATGTTAAGTTATTTTAAACTTGTAATTAGGGAACCAAAGCTTGTTCTTCAGTGCAACAGCAAAAAAAAAAAGAAAGAAAAAAAAACATTCGGGAATGTTCAGAAATGGATGTGATTGGTGGCCGGTGCAGCTAGTAATCTGAAAGCCGTCCGACAATACGATGGCAGACAAGCAACTGATCACAATACGATGTCAGACAAGCAACTGACCAAGACGGGTTACCTGCAGTCTCTGATCTCTGAAATTCTTGATGCGGATTACAGAGCACAGCAAATAATTTGGCAGAAAAAACTAGGACATGTGAAACATTCCACTAATAAAAAAAATCGCTACGCATTCTCCGATCCCTGGTGCGGTCGTGCCACTGCTACCTGCCATTGTGATGGGATTTTGTTTGAGGCTGTGCTGTTCAGATCATGGTCGTGCCTGAACCACGTGGCCAATAAACAAAGGCAGATTGAACTCGATGCTATCTTGGGCCAAATCTTTTTTTTTTAAAACAATTTGAGTAGGTATAGTCTGAACTGTAAAGCCCAGTATAGGCCACTGAAGATAGAGATTGACTGATTGAGTTGCTGGAACCGTTTACTTGAGGATAGGTGTACGAAACAACTCAATAGTGTTGATCATTAACTTAATGGAAGTCAGCTATCAAAAAAAAAAGCCTATTCAATAGTGATGATATCCTTATCTCATTATTCCTTGCAGTTGTATGTGACATCGTGGTCGAACACACACGATGATTTTGTCAACTTTAAGATGAAAAATTGCCATGATTTAGAAAATGTCCTATAGCAAACATAACATTGCGTAATTGCCTAGTGTCCATGAATGAATATGTGTTTACATTGGATGATGTCATACAACAATTTTTTTTCTTGTATGATCGCCGTGCAGACGTGCAGTCTTAATCTCTCACACATACGTATTTAATAGAGAAATGATTTGAACAATTTTTATACAGAATAGTAATACTCAAATAGTCAAAATGTTAAGGTTGCGTCTCTCCTAATCAAAAACCAAATGCAGCGGGATTTGTGGCCTTGAGCTGGTCGTATCGTATTGGCTTCAGTGGCCTGCGCGGTACCGTGTGTGCACCTATCACTAGCGTAAGCGTACCTGGCCCACCAGACAGCGACACGCGGACAACCCAACAGACTTGGGGACTGGCGCTGGCCAGGTGTCACGCGGCCCCACATGTCATGGACCTGTACGGCAACTGTCGTCTCTTAGCTCGCGACGAGCTTCCCCTCCCGCGGTCCCGCTCTTGGTTGGTTCTAACTACCAGAAGTCAAGCAAAGGCCGGGCGAGAATCATGCGCAGTGCAGCCGTGCTGCAGAGCGCACACTCGTACGTACTTACCGGCGTGGCGGCGGCCGGCGCGGTCTCCCGGGCGTCGAAGGCGACGGCATCGCCGGACGCGGCGTCCCTGACGACGATGAAGGCGCCCCCGCCGAGGCCGCTGGACATGGGGTGCACCACGCCGAGGCAGAGCGCGGCCGCCACGGCCGCGTCCACCGCGTGCCCGCCCGTGCGCAGCGCCGCGGCCCCCACCTCCGAGCACCGCGCGTCGTCCGCCGCCGCCGCGCCCACGCCCGACTCCACCTCGTGCGGCGAGCTCCGCCTCCGCCCCGCGGCGCCCGCGGGACCGCCGGAGGAGATGCTGGGGCCTCGGCGGTCACCCCGGTCATCAGCGGAGCTCAGGAACAGCACGACGCCCGCCAGGGCCAGGAGCGCCGCGGCGATGGCCAGCGCCGTCCACGGGCGGCCGCTCCTCCGGCGGCCTTGCGGAGGGTCATCCCACTCCCGCCAGACCGTTCCTCCGTCTTGTCCGATGACTCCGAGGAGAGGACCACGGAGATCCTCTCCGTTCGCGGCCATGGCGGCCCGGGGATTCTCGCCCGGCGGATCCTTGGACACGACGCGAGAGGGAGGGTCAGGGATTCTGGATTCTTGGATGGCGATGGCGAGAGCTGGGACGATGGTCCCTTGTGCTTGGCGGGGATCGGGAGCTGCAATTATATGGACAGCGCCATCTGGCCAATGGCGCGCGTTTAACTGTTAGCGCCGATTTTTTTGCCCCCCTCTGTTCTCTTCTATATAGGCTCTGGCTAATGGCTAACGCTGGTGCTTTGTTTATATAGTTGAGTACAGTAAGGAAATGTAGGATGTAGCTGAAGAAGAGTATTTGTTAATGGAAGAAGCAACTTTTGCTTGTGTCTGTTGCACCAGTTCTAGTAGAATAATATTGTTGAAGAACAGGTGCAGGCGTGCAGGGCGCGCTGCTGCGTTCGTTGTTTATTTCGCTAACCCACAAGTTGTTGGATACTTGTATAGTATAGATAGATGTCTCTTTACATCGTGCCACAAGATTGGATTGTGATGTGAAGAGCCACTGTCGTTAATCTTTTCTTGCACGCCTCGCCGTCTCCGTCTTGATGTCTCAGTCGTCTTAGCTCAGCATTGAGGTTGAGGAGCCATGCATCGTGCATGCTAATAGCTTCAGTTGCCTCGTCTCTCGCCGGCGGTCGTCAGCTGCCTGCTCATTACGAAGGAGTTGAACGGAGCATCCCCAAACTTCATGATGACCTCTGTGGCCGTGGGTGAAAATGGAAACATCCCCTGATCCAACCATATTCGATTACGTTTCCGATCTTCCTGTTTTTTTTATTTAATTTTCAACGAAAATGTCAAAGTAAAAGCAAAAGATGGGTTAACTACTTAACTGCTTACCGTTCAACCATAATCACCTCCATGCTCGACGTGCGTCACTGTCTGTGTAACCGAGGCGAGGCGGCGGGAGAGGGGACAACAGTGGGCAGGTACATTGGTCGGAGCTTTTGTATGGAGCAACACAACCGGTCTAGATGCGAGATCAAATCGGGGAAAAAAACAGTCTAGATGCATCATAGGGAACTACTTCTGCTCGCAACTAGTACATGGTCGTGTTATGAGCCTATGATATACGTACAGAGATACAGTACACATACCATTCAAGGCTCTGGAGGCGAATCGCAGGGTATTTGTTGAATGTTGACCCGTGGAGTACGAAATCAAGTTCGAGATTCCATCCAAGTTGTTACGTATTAGCAACAAACTTTGAAAGAAAGAAGCACAAACGCGTGTCTAAAGTTGAATTCAGATTTTTTTTTAAAAAAAAGTGGCATAACAATTGCAGCAAAAAATTGATCGCTAAAAGACGAGGAACTCCGAAGTCCGAACTCAGGATGGGCGTGGTTACGCAACAATTTCGTCATCGCCTATTAAAGTGGGCATACAACTTTTGCAAATCCTTTTAGAAACAATGATTATTCTGCAGTTGAACAACTCAGAGTCAAGCTCACACTCACAGAAAACACAACACTCCCACTAAGTAGGGTATCACAACTGTAAAGAACCAAATGCATGCTGTGTGCAATACACCCTCCAAAGTAGGGTATCATAATTCTGACAAGTTGAATTAAACTTATTTGTATGACTGGATGGTTGTCAGCTTGCGCAATATACCCTCAAAGTCCAAACAATGGTTACAAGAGGGAAAAACAAATACAACGCATATGAATGGTCTGGACAATCCAGATTCTGCCCAATTTTGGAACCCAACTTGTACAGAATACACCAGAGTATCTTATCTACTTCTAAAGGTCCTGTATCTCTGCTTGCACATATACCCGACTCCTGTTCTCCTGTCCATTACCCTCAGGCCTAGCATGTACTGAGCTACTTAGCTTGCAACAAACACCTGTGACCCCGGAAATTGTCTATTTATCTTGCACCAAAATATAGGCCCCCAACAGACCACCAAAACTGTCTCCGAGATCAACTGTGGCACCTAACTGGTCAACTGAATTAACCTGCAATAGCAAACTATTCTTATTATTATTATTATTATTATTATTATTATTACATGTACATTTTTAAGAGAAGGTGGGAAGCAGCTGGCACCCTTCCAAAAAGAAAAAATAATAAATAGTTCAATTATTGGTTAGTTTTATATGATTTGGAAGTGACCGTTAAGTTTTTGCTTTCTGTTTAGAGTTTCAAGAAAATTTAAATTCACTGAAAAAATGAACAGTAGCAATTTTGCAAAACAGAAGTTCAACCCTAGTTCTTTGCGACAGATTTATCGTGAACAGTACCTGAGGGTCAATAGCACTTACCAGTTGTGACAAAAAAATGCATCCAATTAGGCTGTAACGATTACTGCACAATGCGCTTCCTCTTTGATCGTTTGCCCTTCTTCCCTGAGTAACTAGGAAGTTTCTTGTCACTGACAGTACTGGAAGCTTCCTCCACAGCCCTCCTGCTGTCAGGATTACATGAGTTAACAGTCTAACAGGAGAAATTTCACATTTTTTTAGGAGCTGTAGGGGCAAGGAGTGTTTTTCAATATGACTAGCCTAACAAGGCCCAACTATAGTGGAAAAAAAGGGAGAAGAGTACCTCTTCTGTGGTCTCATCATCTAACTCTTCATACTCTTCATCCCCCATGTCATATGTTGATGACGATGCATTTGAATCTCCTGCAGCAAGTGCTTTGCTGAGTTTTTCCTGTTCTCTTCTTCTTTTAGCTGCCTAAACCTGCTTGTGAGATAGTATGTGTAAACTATAGAGAAGGCAGAAGAGGTTTAAGCATCCAAATGAAGTTCAAAGGCACCTCTCTCCAGCTGGTTGAGCATTGGAGCGTTTTGCTTGTCCTGCTGTAATTATCCCACTACCTCCTGACTCACTACAGGCTTCGCTCCACCCATTTTCCGTAACCAGACTTGCTGGGCTGTGCTGAGGACATTGTTTGTAAGCCTAATGGAAAACATGGAGTCAATACTCAATACAAAATAATCGTGTATTTGATTGATTATTTGATTTCAGTGAACAGGGAAGGGGTTGTAAACTCATGATCTTTATGAAGCAATAAAAGAGACTGATGGACATACCAATAAATAGATAATCCTGATGGCACTGACAAAGAGAAATAGCCAATCATAAATGGAAGAAATTTCAAAATGAGCTGTGTGTTCTTCTGTGATGGGTCATCACTCTGTGGCAGACCATAGATCACAAGTTAAGCCATGGCAGTGTATAATTGCCACTATAACCAATGAAAGAATAAAAAGGGAAGCATTCACCTGAGGTGGCTTCATGATCTCCATAGAGACATACTGAGAAGCAACAAGTAGCACAGGCAATACAAGGTAGCATATCGTGTCATGCCAGCCTAGCGGAGGATGACCATCCTGCATAATTTGGTTGAGATGTTAGCATCAATTTCAGGCGTTTAGCATTTCTGCATACCACAATCATGAAGGCTTATAAACTATTGTAGTCAAGCTCTGATATACAATAATAACAGAATTGTTGCCTGACCAACTATTTCAGCCATGGTGCTAAAGAGGCAATGGAATTTAAGGCGAGGTGACACCTTAAGAATGTAAGGAAGACTTTAAATAGCAGTTTAGAGCAGTAGATGATGAAGAAAAATAAGGAAAAAAAAAAAAAAAATAGGAGTAAGATATGTGCTGGCCCAGCCCATCAGGCAGCCCATGTGCCCCTCCCCTTCCTGGCATGGCTTCATCTAGAAAGCTTTCCATTTCTCAAACTCCTGATACCTGCAGCGCCACTCCGTTTCTGCCCGGATGCACTCCTCTGCTTTCCTCTGCCCCTCTCCAGATGCACTGATCTGCTCAGAGCTCTTAGATCGACAGCTGTCGCCGTTTGTGAAGGGGGAAGATGACCCTCCTCCCTCCCACGCGTTTGCTTTCTCCCATGCACTCGTTTTCCATGGATCTCACTTTTCCCCGCCCAAATAACTCATATGGCGCACACCACAAGAGATTTGGCATGATTTGGACGCCTAACATTTTTTTGGACACCTTGTCTCTAACTGTAAGGTGGAGTGCAAGTGCTTTGGCGCTTAAGCAACACACATGGCAAAGCTTTTGTTTGCTTGAATGCCATTGAATTTGCTTCCTATCTAACTATGAAAAGAAAAAATTCCACTGTTCCAATTCCAACACATCAGTGTGATCTAAATTGAGTACAACGTTGCAATATAATAGTATGGTCACTCAAGTGCAATAGATCAAACCATTTTCAGAACCAGGAATTGAACAACAAATGTATATGTTAATGAGATGAATTTCAATACCACAAATGGGAAGAGCCACGAAATTCCAGAACCACTTTGCCGAGCTGCAATTGTTGTAGGACCTCCCAGAGATGGAATCCAGAAAAATCCTTCTGTGAACAGCCCCTTCATGCCATAGAAAACAATCAGCCCAAAAAGCCACTTAATCAAGCAAGCTTAAAGCAATCCATACAGGTATTGTTGGACTAAACTTACCTCATTTGCTACATTTGAAAGTGCCTGGTAAAGACCAATCCAAACAGGTATTGTTGCCAATGTTGGAAGACATCCTGTCAGATCAGGCAGGGAGGACTATATCAGAAAAAACAACTATGACAAGAAAGGATTCCTATTCAGGAACCAAGAACAAAATAAAATAGTCAGTATGGTTTAGTAGGAGGAAAAAATTCAAGCAACCTGCTAAAGGGTTGACACCAGCTTGCCTATATAACCGGGCAGTCTCTAGCTGTATCCTTTCCCTAATAAGAATATATAGAAGCAGGAAATCAAAAACATAAAGAAAAGAGTTTGAAAAGGGTAAGGCCAAAATAAGCTTGTAATGAGCATGATCGGATGACTGAAATGGCCAACAGCTGTACAAACCTGGTTGCCCGCGTATCTCTTCTGGATTGCCTTAAGCTGTGGCTGTAGATTCTGCATTGCTAGAGTCGATTCCACCTAAAATAGATGAGAAGCACAGCAATCAATCCACCAAGTCAGATAACCAGGAACCAGAGGCGGGACAAGATTCTTCAAATGGATTGGAATATTCACCTGCTGTTTGGTCAGAGGCAACGTCGCGGCCTTAACGATGATAGTGAGCAGAATGATGGCAAACCCGTAGGCGTATGGCACATGGACTGCTGAGAGACCATCCTTGAGGACCTGTATCAGCATTTCAATGCTTTCAGTGTTATGAAACTTATTACTGTAGCCTTCTAAATAGTGAAGAGTATGAAACCACATAACTCTGAAATTCTACTGATTCAGTCAAAAACCTTGGATGCAAAATGCCTAAACACTCATGTAGAGCTGTGTAAGCTTCCTGAACACTCATTTCTATCTCTAAGCAGCACTAATGAACACTACCAGTTGGTAAAAGGACCAAACATTGCTGCCTACTGATCAACGTTGTAGCTAGTTCACAAAGACAAGAGCATGGGAGCTCAAGACTAGCAGTGTACACTGTACACAACCTCAGCCCTCACCCTTGACTCTCCAGAAAGTCCCACTTCCATAACTCACAATTCGTGCGCAATCAATTCTCCCCAGGAAGAATCCGTTAGCAAGTGGTAGCAGCCTAGTACATAATTAGGCAATCATTACCTTGAGCACGACCTCGAGGGCCTCGGAGATGAAGCCGAACCAGCCGGCGTTCTTCTGGACCGCCGCCGACGCAGCCTCGCCGGCGTCGCCCCCCGCGGCCGCGCCATCCGCCGCGGCGACCGCGGCGTCGGCGAGCGTGTAGAGCGCGGCCTCGGCGCGCTCCAGCGCGGCCTGGAGGTGGGGCCCGCCGACGACGGAGTCGAGCCCGTGCAGGCCCGCCCTCACCGCGCACGCGCGCCGCGGCCGGAGCGGTGGGAGCAGCAGCTGCCTGCACCCGGTGGCGCGGGGCAGCGTGGCGGGCAGGAGCGAGGAGGAGAGCAGCGCCGCCTTGGCCATCGTCGTGGTGGGAGAGGAAGCGATGGCTCGGGCAGTGAGGTGGGGTTTAGGGCTAGGGTTTCATGCACGGGGCGGGAACGCGCGCAAGGCGAGGGGTGAGGCTGTGGCGGTGGAGGTGGGAGCGAGAGGTGGAGAGGACGGGAGCGCGGTGGGGAAGACGAGGTGGAGGAGGTGGGGACGCCCTTTATTATCCGCTCATATGCGCTCTACTGATATTTAGTGCAGCCTATCTGCCGCTGAGCTTCAGTGTTCAGTTCAGTTCGTTGCCCTCTGAAGACTCAACTCCTGTCCAAATGCCTGCTTGACATTCAAATTCAAATGCCTCTTTGACACTCAAATTCAAGTGTGTCTAATTAGCATCAACACGTGATGCGACATTCAAATCTCAATGCGGTTAAAAGTTTATCAGTAGCTCGGCATTCGGCTTACCATTCTGTTCCTCGGATTTGAAGAAATTTTGTTCATATAAAATATAATAGAAACGAACGTAGTCCAGCCGAGCATTTGATGTTGGATTATTCGGTTGTAACCGAGCCGATTCAATTTTTTCAGCAAAGATGAAGACAATAAAAACTATGCATGTTCTAAAGTAAATTTAGGCACTAGTGTCTTTATTATAGTAACACAAATGTATAGAAGTTCAAATAAGGTTCACATAACGAGCCATCTCGGTTCAGCTTGGCTCGTTCCTGGCTTGTTAAGATAACTAGCTAGCTTAAAATTTCCAACAAGCTCAAGGCTGGCTCATTTAGCTTGTGAGACAAGTATAGAGTAATAGTACAAAAATAACACATTCATATATAAACCTCGAGATCAAACAAATAAATTAATATGTGACATATATATAATATATAATTATAAGATTACTGCACCACCATGGTACATACTCTATAGTATATACATGATGCATCCATAATTTGTTATTTGATATGTTATATTATATTGATTATCCATGTAACCATCAATCAGTAATAACATGTAAGACATCATACAATATAAAACTAATATAAGTTTTAGGACAATAGCTTTGCTCCACTACTACATAAAATCTTTAGGAGGTGTTTTCATTTTTTTTTTTTTTAAGTGACGGTTAGCCATGGAAACCGCCACGGTTAATCAATCCCACCCCAGGCTCAGTAGGGCCAGCAACCTCACGGTTAGCCATGGAAACCATGCCACGGTTAATCATCCCACTGGTGCTCGGCGTAGGGCCA